>CM077251.1:19051777-19071777 GCA_039654775.1 Spinibarbus caldwelli
TTTATGGTGTCAGAAATAAGTTGGATATGATTTGTTATACATAATTACATCTTGGGCTGTACGTTTAACAGTAAGTGTAGAGTATGTTGATGTTTGCTTCAGTCTGAACCCTGGTGTTAGAAACATGCTGACCCTTGTCTTACAAACACCAAGCATCACTGGGGTCATCACTCCTCATCACATATTACACAGTGGCCAATGGCAATGTTATTCAGTTATTCAAACCCCCAGCTGCTAATGTAGCCGCTGTGCTCACATGTTATTAATTAACTATGAAACGGGGTGAGATCCAGGCAAGGCCATGGCCGGTTCCTCAATGTATTACAGATATAACACCTATTCTTTGAGCTCATCATGTAAGTATTTAGTTTAAGCGTGATGGCCAAAAACATGTTTTAAAAAGCAGTTCAATGCTCAAAAATCACTCAAAAATGTCTACGGTGAGATAGAAATACAGTCACAGGAAAAGTATTTAGCTTACTGAGCCATTGCATTAAAAACATGAAAGTTGAAATTCAATGACTGCAATCTGCACCTACAATATAACAGCAAACAGAATATAGCTCCAAAAACCAAGAGGACACATGGAAATGATCTCATACTGTAAAGTATAGTTCAACCATACATGAAAATTCATGAAATCATTTAGTCACCCTCATTTCATTACAAACCTGTACGACATTTTCTTCGGTGGAACACCAAAAAAGATATTTTGAAGAATATAGTGGTAGTTTTTATCTATGCTATTATAAGGGGAACTGAAGCCTTCAAGCCTCAAAAAGCAAATCATTAATTATCATAAAAGTGATTCATATGTGCAATATATTACAAACCATAGGATTCAACAAGATTATAGCAATTTGTAAAAGAATCATCCAGACCATTTTAAGACAAACTCATTCACAAATTAGACATCAAGATGCAGCCAAATTTACCATTGTTAAGCGATTTTTCATTATTGAAATCAAGTAATTTCAGTAGGAATCCACATGATCAGAAATTTTTCCCCACATCGGGTTCAAGGGTCATGCGAATTAAGCATGTTGACCAACAGCTTGGTTTAAAAGTGACTTTTGTGTGAACTGAGCTCAATATACTAAGCTACTGACAGTAGACAATGGATATTTTTTCTCTAATGCTTGGCCCAAAGAGTACTAGGACAGATTTTCAGTGAATGCTGACAAACTACAGTTTATTTTTCACACGACGTTATCACGTGACTTCACAAGACTTAAGCCCTTTTCGGACAGGACTAGTTTTCCAGGAGGTCATTTGTGAAATTTGTTTTTCACAGACGTACTTTGCGATTTTAATCCTGTTCAAATCTGCCAATCTGTTTTTTTTTTGTTTTTTTTTTTCTTACACAACTGTAATAATTCCAGAGCAAATTATGTTCTGTTTTTCGGCATACTCAGTGATTCTCTGAGAAATCCAATCCCGTCCGAATGTTTTTTTCACAATGCGTTTTGGCCATTGTGAACAACCGTAGACACTTTATACTGTGCACGTTTTCGATGTGTTTGAATCTCGGTAAAGAAATAAAAAAAAATAAAATCAAGAGCCAGATCGTGTAAACTGTTAAGATTAGCTACCTTACGCAATGCACGCATACTGAGCAAGTGATCTCTGCAACACCCAGATGTACAAAACAGACCCTCCCACCTCTGTAATAAACACAGAGATGTTAGTCCCATCCGAATTGGTACATGAAAATCACAGATCTCACGGAAAAAAAATAGTCCCATCCGAATAGGGCTTTAGTGTATGGACCAATTTTATGGTCCTTTTGTGTCCAATTTAAAGCTAGAAATATTTCAACAGATTACAGAAAAGTCAAAGATGTTATAATCCTATTAAAAAAAAAGCCCATATACCCACCAGGCACCAGACGTCTATGTAACGTCAGGTTGACGTTGGACATGACGTCGGACAGACGTTGCATTTTGGTTGAAAATGAAAATCGGGTTGACGTCAATATTTGACGTCAATTTGACGTTGATTTAACGTTGGATTTTGGTTGCACAACCTAAAAACAACAAAATATCAACGTCAGCTGACGTCGGTATTGGACATCAATTTAACATTGACATTAGACGTTGAATTTACGTTGAATTTTGGTCACCCGACGTCGCAACCAAAATTTAACCAAATATCAACGTCTTATGACGTTGTGTGCCTGTTTTGTGCCTGCTGGGTATACCCAAAACATACATTAGCAATTCCATCAGAACCACTATTTTACTCCTACAAACTTTCATTTGTGATGTCACTGACTCTGGGTATTGTCCCAACTGTAGGGTTCTAGAAATAAAAATCATATTGATTTAATTCTCCATACACTCTCAGAAATAAAGATACAAAAGCTGTCACTTGGGCGGTACCCTTTCAAAGGGTACTAATATGTGCAATTTAGGTGTTATTACATAGCTTTAAGGTACTGATGTGCACCCTTTTGGAGTAAATAAGGTACAAAGGTGTACCATTTGAAAGGATACCACCCCAGTGTCAGCTTTTGTACCTTTTTTCTGAGAGTTTAGAGAAATGTCTGTCATTATTTACTCACCTTCATGCAGTTCCACATGTGTATGTTGTTTTTTTTGTTTTTTTTCTGAGGAACACATGCGCGCGCACACACACACACACATACAAATTCATCGGAATTTCTCCTTTTCTGCTCCACAGAAAAAAAAAGGAAGTCAAACAAGTTCACAGTGACATGAGGATAACTAAATTTCTAAGAATTGGGTTTTGGAACTTTTCCTTTAAAAGGAAAAAAGTAAAAAATACTGAATGTAGTGAACAAGCAAGATATTTTTGATGGGAATGTTTGGAGATAATGCAGCGTAATGCCAAAGAAATGCTGAATTTAATGAGTTGGATGACCTTGAGATCGCACAACAGCTTTCTATGGTGGCACACTGGCCAAGCGATACTCAGGTGAGGTGATTAGAACGGCCCGCCTCTGCTGATGAGTGTTTTACAGGTCTCTGTTCTCAGGGAGTGCTGTAAACTCCTTTGAGGTGGTCATTTATCTCATTTTTAAAAACACGTTGATTTTCGCTCCAACTGGTGCTTTAGCACGTCAGGTCACACCAACCTCTATTTTTCTGTCAGGCCAGTTTTCTCAGTAAACATCATTAAACACAGCAGACGGTTGCTTATGAGCAGATCTAGCACTGGTTCTGCTCGAAACAATCACATATTTTAATTATATATAATTATATTTTTATACAGTATATTTTTAATTACGTAATTACAAAATCCTGAAACAACAACTGAAAGGTACTAATCTAAGTCTGACTCAGGGTTAATTGGAAGGACGCCGTAACCATCTGTGTCTTATACCTGCCCGGGAACCGTATCGCAGCTGGAAACACTACAGGAAAATATCAAACCTTATTCTTTCAAAATACCAGATTTCCCTTCCTCTCTTTGCACCTGCAATAATTTCACCACAATGCAGGTACTGTACGTAGCACAACATTTTGCTGTAAAAATAAATAAATAAGGGTAAACAGCAGCTTTCAGCTCGTTTTTTCCCCTGCTTTTTCTCAGTACATGCACGAGTAATGAGGGGCTACCTGTAATTACATCCAGCTGCTGTCTTCCCTGACGAACGCTAATTGCCAATAATGATTTTGGAGTGCTGTAAAATTCGCAGGCTGGGCTCTGGCATCGTGGTGGGGAGCCCTTTTACCACTGAGAAACGGCGTTAATCTCAGCCGCTGACTTGTCGAGAATCTGCACTCACCTGTTTGCCATCACTTTCATGAGCTGATAACAGGTTTATTGGAGTCATAATGCACAGGTGGGGGTTTAAAGGTCCCATTCGAGCGTGAGGCCTTGCGAAAGCTTTGGCATGGGAAAAAAAGCAGGGATTAGCTGGGATGATAGCGGAGGACACTAATGAGATGTCTGTAATTAAAAGACAACTGTAACTGGTAATTAATAAATTGTTGTGTTGAAAGAGTGTGTGGTAACGCTCCATAAGACTGTCTTACATGGAGGAGAGGAAAAACATTTGTAGAGCGTAAGGCTTTTAGGAATCTGGCAATATTTGAGTTCATGTTTAGTTAAAATTTACACACACAAAAGTTGGTACAGAATTTGACTAATTGCTGGTATGACAACTCATAACAGTACCAACTGGCACTTTCGTTGCTCAGTGGATTTGGAATAACTAGTCTATGGAATGACATCTTGACTATTGTAACTGCCTTTTCATTGGCCTACCCACAAAAACCATGACCAGATTAAAATTCATCCAAAATTAAGCAACTAGAGTTCTCACAAAAACCAAAAGGTTTGTTCACATCACTCTCATCCAATTTTCACTTCAAAAGACTTCTCTTAATTTTAAAGCTTGTTTTAGTATTTTATATATCATTATCTAATGTAAAATTAACCTAAAACCTCTACTGAGTGACAGCTTACTTTATGCTACATTTGTCCAATGTGGCTTTTTTTATTTATTTATTTATTTCTATTTAAATTTTATATCAATATAATGTTCATTGCTAGAAATATATAAAAAATAAAAATAAAAAAATTACAAACACAAATGAGAATTTTCTAACTGTACTGAGACATTTCCCAAACATTGGTAGAAGGTTTGCTAAAATTGCTCATATACAGCATCTCATATAATTTAGTTTGACATTCTCAGGTTGACCATCAATATTTTCTGAATGTTAAGAATCTCATTTCAACAAATATTGGTCACATTATATTTGCCACGACTTTTGCCTCAAACTCCTAATTTGCTGCTTATTAACAGTTAGTAAGGTAGTTGTTAAGTTTAGGTATTGGGTAGGATTAGGGATGTAGAATATGCTCATGCAGAATATGTGCTTTATAAGTACTAATAAACAGCCAATATGTTAATAATAGGCATGCTAACAAGCAACTAGTTAATAGTGATAGTTGGTCCCTATAATAGTGTTACCCAAAAAGTTATTGAAAAAAGTGCTTAATTTTAGGAGTTTCAGGTCCCTAATTTCTTCTCTATTTATGCAAAGTGTCAGTAACTTTCCTTTTATTTGACCTCCACCCCAAAACTGGCAACTGTTAGCCATAACAAGGATTTAACCGCTCATTTACTATCATTCCAGTCCGTCTCTGTCCAATGCCCTTGTGACATGATACACCCAGTGGGAGAAAATCTCTCTGAACAGCTTTCATCTTTTTCTGCTGATATATTGATTGTTCTCTTCAGAGCTTTTGCTTGTCGGTGAGATAACTCTGGAGAAAATAAGCACACAATAATACGGTGAGGTACGCACCAAAGGTCTGGTTATAAGAAACCTCGCAGAGTAGTTCACGAAGGCCTCCTTGCCACTATCTCAAAGCTGCAGTTAGAATCATTGCGTAATTATAACCCATCATTACAATCATGCCTTTGCCACCGAGACCTTGCACAGGATGAGACTCAAACCCGTTTACATGAAGCTGCCATCACCTACCATTTCTGATCCAACCAATCACCTGAAACAGGGTGTTCAAACTTTGGCTTTCCAAAAGTTAAATCCAATTTTCTTTATAACTGTGTGGTAGGTATTACCATGGGTGTAAAAAGTATAGAGAATATACTTATACTACACTACAGCAAAGCTATGCCATGAAGGAAAAAAATAATAAATAATAAAAATATTAGAGAAAAATGCCTTTAAATAAATGTATTGCATGTATAACTATAAGCCATTTTCAATCAATTTCTTAACCCAGCCCTTCTCAAATGCACTCACATAACAAACATCTGCCACTAGTATATAAAATTCGTACTACTTAGCCCAAAACATAGAGTGAAAGAGAAAAAAACCTGCACATTTAATTGTGCATAATTATTATTAACTGCAGAAATAAGTAATGAAATCAGGAGAAAGAAGAGATTCTTATTAAAGTAACTTTGATGAACAAACTTTTGAAAGTGACCCATTTAATCTCAATTTTCTACATATGTAAGCTCTAGGACACAGCAGATACTGAAATTATTTCAATATAAAATTTTTAATTATAAAGCATTATTATAAGATTAACCCTCTGGCCCTCTTCGTCTAGGAGTCACACTTGCCTCCTTCGCGGTCAAAAGTGACCGAAGCCTTGAAATGTAACTATTTTTTTTTTCTCAGGAAAATCAATGTAATATATTTTTGTTCAATAATATTTTTTGATTATTATTTATGATTTTTAGGGAATTTTATGATACTATGCAATATTTACACAATTTTAATGAGCTATTTTCTCCATTAGAATTCATATTTTTTTTATTTCTTTATTCATTTAATATTTTTTAATAAATGCAATATTTCACATTAAAATAGAGTGAAGGCATTTAAAATCCATTTTTTTTAAGTGAGAATTGGTCCATATGGAGGCATTAAAAAATAAAAACTTGTGTAATGTTGCGTAACCTCTTGTATTAGCAACCTATATAGATATATACAGAGGCTTTTGTATTCCCGTTGTTTTTTAAACATAATTTCTTATTTTTTTTAGGTTTTGCTATTAGATACATATCTAGACATTCTAAAAGACTACTTTTTGTCAAGGTTTAGATATTTTTGGTTAGATAAGTATCAGGTTTTACATTATGATTACAGTCAAACATTAAAATATTGTTAGAAAGGGAACACATAGAAAGCATTTTTGTTACTCAGTATTTGATAATTAACAACAAAATAAGGAATAGATAGTGATAATTCAAAACACTTTATATAAACATTTTGTAATTAATTGATATTTTATTCAATGCAATTCAATTAATGTTAACATATATTCAAAATTTGCTTTTTTGCAGTTTTACCAGTTCATTCTGTGTATATATGTAGGCTATATGTGTGTGTGTGCACGTGTGTGGGTGTCTATTTTGGACTCCTGATATTCTAGACAGTCACCCCTTGATTGCAGCACACTTTTTTTCTGACCAGTGGCTGATTTGTAGTTTGTACCACCAAAAGATTCACTGAGTTTTCACATTTTTTCGTATTTCCCATTCATTTCCTATGTCGGTCATTTTTGACCGCAAAGAAGGCATGTGTGACTATTTTTTTTTTTTTTTTTGGACTCTTTAACATATCCGAATCATGTCCATGATTTTTTTTGTGTGTGTTCATATTGCTAATGTGACAAAAGTCACCAAGTGTCATCTTATTCTGATGAAGCTAAGATTTTTTTAAATTTCAAAATATAAAATTTTTCAGTCAAAAATGACCGAAGAGGGCCAGAGGGTTAAAGAAGTCATGAAGTCCTAAAAGAAATCTTCACTTTTTAAGAACTAAATTGAAGTAAGGAGCCAAATGTTTTTCTTTCCTAGTAAAACTGCCTACAGTTATTCAATTTTACTTGGGAAAAAAATAAATACAAAGTCCACAAAATACATAAATATAATAATACCTTAACATTCCTAAACATCACGAAAAAGGAAGTAAATAAATACAAATGTCAGGAAAAGACCTGGCACGTCACCGATATGAAATAAAACCTGACTTTAATGATGTGTATCTCACGCTAGTCACACACCAACCCACACAAAACTTTTATGAACATATGACGTTTAATACGGTGGACCTTTGAACATGAGGGTCTGTGGGAACCTTTTGAAATAACATCCTGTAAAGTAAGTTATCTTATCTGCACTGCCATGTATTTCAAAGGTTTACATGTTTATTGTTGTGTGCCCAGAGAGCAGTAAACTGCGTGGGCTTGTGTGTTTATAGAGGAATAATTGCAATTGTACCAGCACAACTGCCGCTCTTGCTAACATATCAAACATTCCTCAGTGCCTCTGCTTATCACTTTTGGCCTCTTTCAACTTATAAATATGACAGTTTTATCAAAGGTAAATATGTTTTAGACCTATTGCAAAAGTTACAAGTGATCTATATTGTGAGAAGTGTAAGAGAAAGCCTTTGAGGTGTATTTTAGATAAAGAGCAAGAAACTTGATCATACTTTCAGGGTCACCATCAGAAGTGGAATGTTTTAAGGATATAATCTGTGTGTTATTAAATATTTACTAATGTATATTTTATACTTATACAATTAAAAGAGAAAGTTCACCCAAAGATGCCATCATTTACTCAGCCTCAAGTTGTTCCAAAGCAGTATGAGTTTCTTTCTTTTGTTGAAACCGAAAGAAGATATTTTGAAGAATGTTTTTAACCAAACAGCTGATGGTAACCATTGACATCCATAGTATTTTATTTTTTATTTTTCATTTTATTTTTATTTTTTTATACAATGGCTACCGTCAACTGTTTGGTTACCAACATTCTTCAAAATATCTTATATATAGGTAGGCAGATTCATAACTCACCAATATTGACAGTTTTAACTGCCAGTTAATTTCAGGTTACTTTCAAAGTTTATTACCTTAAAGGGATAGTTCACCTAAAATGAAAATTCTGTCATTAATTACTCACCTTCAGGTCGTTCCAAACCCGTAAGACCTTCGTTCATCATCAGAACACAAATTAAGATATTTTTTGATGAAATCCAAGTTTCTGCATAGACAGCAAGGGATCTACCACGTTCAAGGCCCAGAAAGGTAGTAAGGACATTGTTAAAATAGTCCATGTGACATCAGTGGTTGAATAAAGTCGTTATTTTTGTTTTCTTGGCACGCAAAAAGTATTCTCGTAATTTGTGTTCCGAAGATGAGCAAAGGTCTTGCGGGTTTGGAACAACATGAGGGTGAGTAATTAATGACAGAATTTTCATTTTTGTGTGAACTATCCCTTTAAGTGCTAATGTAGTGAACCATTATAAATTGCTAAATTCAACAATGGTAATATATAGCCGATGGTCTTTATTTTCTGTATGCTGTCCAAATAACAACATCTCCATCCTCATCAGAGCCGCGGTTCTCTTTTCTCATCTCCAACCTGCTTGGAAACTCAAGTGAAACGGCCTTGGATTCCGAATCTTGGCAGGCATTCAGGAAATTAAATTTAATATGGGGATGTGCACAGTGGGGAAAAAACATCAGTGGTAATTGGAACGGAAGGATCTGGGTGGGGTGGTGGGGGTTTGTAGAAATTGAGATGTTGTCACCCAGTCGTCCCTATCATCGCCTGGGCACTGAGAAAAAGCAATTAGGGAGTTAGGGGAGGATGTCAGGGATTTCCACACAATCCAAGGGAGCAGAACGCCGGGCGACCAGGAGGCCACGACTGTTAGTGGGGTGCGGAGTAATTGGGGCTGGGGGTGACAGATTGAAATCATTAAGGCTCCGTGTTTGTTTAACTGTGCTTTTGCGTTTAATGAGTAGACCTGCCTATTAATTTCCACTGTAAATCAAGATTCCTCACCTCCGTGATCGCACTGGCGCTATCGCTTGCGTAAAAACCATAATTGATCCTTAATATGGTTAGAGCTGTTAGGGATCAAACGCATTTATGGGAATCTTGGACGTGCCATACGGGTCCCATTACAATGTGAACATTACAATAGGCCTAATGGCGGAGTCGTGGGCCGCTATATGCCGGTTTTCAAGGACATCCCCTGGCACAAAACAATGAGATTAATACCAGTCTTTCTCTCATTCTAATGAAGGCGTGCGGAGATTAAAATGGGCCAGCTCTGATTGATGCAGAGAGCTATAGAAAATTAAAAACTTCCGACAATTCGGGGGTGAACGCATTTGGAGTCCATTCATCATTCCCTTTTTCCCCATGTCCAATAAAGTTGGCCATATCTCTCCATGGCGCTGGCCTCCCAACCATCATGGCCTGAATCAGATGGTAGATTATGTTCCACTGAAAACCATCGTCCCAGAGGCTCTCCACTCCCGCCATCGAGTAAAGAGGAGAGAAAAAAAGAGGGGAGTGAAAATGACTGTGGCTCGGCAGGGGGGCCCATGCTAATGAACAGGTGGTGTGGGAGAGGGAAGGTTAAGCCCGTTCGGGTGGGTGTCTCTGGAACCCCGTGCTGCGTGGACAGATGTGCGGATGGGCGCTCCTCATCCCCCGCCTGTTCTGCCAAGCCAGTAGCCTGTGTTCAAAATGCTCTCATTTATCCCTCTTTGTTCTTTGTTATTTTTGGACTGGCTTACGGGCAGCCAAATTGTGTCTCTCTGAGGAAAATCACGTCTTCTCCTCTCTATCACATTTGTTCTCCTCCATGTGTACAGCAGAACAATGTTCCAGAATTCTGTGTGACACTTGGCTCAATGTGACAATGGTGTAAAAATGTGGAGAAAGAACCCAATATGGACTTTTGTTCCCATTGCCAAGGAGCTTAGAAAGCCATGCACAGCGCGATAGCGTTCAAAACGAGGGATGTCACGTGAAGACTTTTGACCTCACGGATGAGAACAGGAAGTGGAGACTAAAATGGTGCGACTAAACTTGCTAGGATTGGGTCAAGATGGTCAGATAGATGATTAGCAAGATCTAGATTTAAGATCTAGATCTTTCTAGATTTAAGATCTAGAAAGCCACGCCTCCTCCAAAACACTTGAACGCGCACAGCAGACATGATGAGAGACGCGTCAACGCTGTCAGATTAACTCACGAAAATGTTACAGTACAAAGCGCATAATATTAAAATAATAACGCCTTCCATTCTCGCTCGATCTGCGATAGCGTAATGAAATGTGCAGATGACATATCATGCCTGCACAAACAGGGTGCGTGGAGGTATGCAAATAAATGCCTTGACAGGCAGCCTATCGTAGCCCTCGGACCGAGGGATATGATTGGACGAACGTTTTATGGTCCTACACCTTCCGCAGACAATATAAATACATATAAATAAAATTAGACCACTTAACTTAGTGACTGATACCAGAATGTGGAGATTTTCAACCAGCATAACAAAAATGTTTCTGAACCAAATCACCTACCTGGCTTTAAATGAGGGGGAAAAAAAATGTAGGACGAGACTTGATTTTGTCCATCGGGAATTGTTTGGATGGTTGGATCGCTGGTGTTTGCTAATTGCTGCAATATCATGTAAGTGACAGGTTGCTTGTGGAGAGGGATTATTTAAATAAAAATGATGTGCACAGACAAATCATTAATAATAAACACTACTGAATTCCATAAAAAAAAAAAATGTCCATTGTGACTTTAAAAATAGCCCAACTTTTAATAAATTACTTTGTTCACCTTTCATTTCTTTGCACTCTGTCTAGCTTTTTCAAGAATGTTAAAATGTCATACAGGTTTAAAACGACATGAGGTTGAGTAAATGACTGAATTTTATTTCCCTGTAAGCCTAACTAGTCAACTAGTCATTCAGGCAGCCCACCAACTTATCCGATTCTGAAACCATGTCGTTTCACATGTAAATGATCAGTGTTGGACAGTTAGAAACTTCAGCAGGTGTCACTTCAAATATATTCTGTCTCTAAGTTGTGATTGATTAATCAAAACGCTAAAGAATTGTGGTGAAGTGGCGGTTGCCTCAGCTGCGGAAAAAAAAACAACTGCAGCCTGAACAATGAGAGATACCATGATCAGATGGGGCGAATGTGAGTCAGGGTGGAAATCACCTGCTTACTGCTGCTGTTGTCTCTTTAGCTGCACCTGCCACCACGACGGAGGAGGAAAAATCAGTTAACAGAGTTACAACCCCTCTCAGATGCTCCCACCGTTACTCCTCACATTAGTCAGGCTACTGGCCCGGGCCTGCGAGTTTTGCTTTGACACACACACTAAACTCCGCTCGCCACAACAAGCTGAGCAAATGACAACTCCTTCTTGTGTCTCACAATACGCCGTCGCACAAAAAGCGAAAGAAAAAGCGTTCGACCCAAAACTGCTGTCGCCGGTTTTTGGCGAGCGCAGGCAAGGCTGGAGGTCAGCGGGGATTTTTGGAATTTTTTTCTGCCGCCTGACACCCACTCAGCGCGCCCGTTCTTTGAGCGAGGCGGCACGGCCACCTGCTTGCATTGTGGCCGGCAGCTTTGGAGCGCGGCAGGGGGGCCTGCAGGGATGGCCGAGCGCGCAACATGTTCCGGCGAGTTTGTTTGGAAACCGGCGGGCTGGGCCAGCGCGCTGATCAGGGGGGGGACTGAGCCAAGCACAGCTGACAGACACGACACACCCACTCTCTCACTCACAGTCACTCTCTCGCCGCCGCCTGCCTCGTTCTACATCAGCTTTTTCCCCCTCATCTTTTTTCCCTCCTCTGCTCCCCACGCGCTCCCTTCCTCCCCGCAGGGGTCTGAAATCACACTTTAATTGCCCATTCTTTGCTGCCTGACCGTCACCGCTTCGTTTTTTTGTGTCCCACAGGTGTGATGTCATCACTAATGGCCTAGGCAGAAAGTGCAGGTGAATCTTTATGGTCTCATTATCTTTGTGGTTTAACTGACAGGAGCGGCCCACCTGAACAAGTCTCTGTACTCCCCTATGACTAATTTACAGTCGGCTATATATTACCGTGCCACTGCTAAACGCTCCGCTGCAGGAGCGACATGACCAGATATTTAAAAACAGCTCTCATGTGCCACAGTGTCACATAATTATGTTAGTAATAGTGTTGCTTCTCATTTTGATAATTTATTGGAACACGCAGTGATCTTGTTCCAGAAGTCCATGAGGAGATGTTTTACTTATTTATAAAGCATTATTCACGCACAATTGATATATGAATAGGAACATATACCTGCACTTGCAATTGTCCAAAACTAAAATATAAATAAAAATAAAATAAAACGTAACTGTCTATTCTGAAACATAATGAGCTGTCTACCTAGACAACATTTAATCTTATGCAGCCTTCTATTCAGTGTTATTTTAATATTATTGAGATACTATTAGAGTTTTTTATTAATGTTTGAAATTAGTTAATATTTTAAATTAGTTTTTATTGTTATGTTTCCCATTTGCATTTTAATTTTGGTTGCTGTTTGAGTAATTTTGTTGTTTTTGTCATTTTTATTAGTTTTTTTTTTTTTTTAAATATGTCTAATATAATATGTCTTTATATTTCAGTTATTATTCAAGTTAAGAAAAGGTTTATAGTTTTATTCATTTATTTTACCTCTAACAATACTGCTTCTAAGACATATTATTTTAATATTGTAAGGAAGCGTTGCTTGTTTCACTTACAGATAAAAAGATTCCTGAATGCATTACAAAAAAAAAAAAAAAAAAAAAAAAACTCAATTAAAAAATTCATCCAAGATGGCAGACAGAGAAATTTTGAGTATAAATATACAATATATTTCGGTCCTGAAAGATATTGTTAAAACTCAAAATGCTGGGTTAAATACAACCCAGTGCTGGGTAAAATATGGACAATCCCAGCGACTGGGTTATTTTCAACTAATGGTTGGGTTAAATGTTTAACCCAACCTTCTGGGTCAAAACAACCCAATTTTTGGTGACTTTCATCTGAGGCCTGTTTCAAAAAACAAGTTTACCAAATAGGCCAGGCTTATTTCAGTTAGTCTGAATTATTTTGAACCAAATCAACTGACAATAAGTCAGACTAACTGAAATAAACCTGGCTTTTTTGGTAAACTTGTTTTATGAAACAGGCCCCTGGTCTGGCTAAGAAACCAGACTTGGCTAGAATAGCTGAAAGCCAGTTTATCCAGACTGCAGATCAGTTAAAACCAGATTAGGCTGGTGTAAGCTGGTTTACTGGTTTTAACTGTTCAAGCTGGTCTCCCAGCCTGCCAAGTTAGTGTTTAGCTGATTTAGATTGGTGGCCAGCTGATCTCCCACCATGACTAGCTAAAAAAAAAAAAAAGCAAAGTGAATCCCCCCAAAACCAGCCAACAGACGGCATAAAAGTTGCTACCTATGAAGAGAATCTCACATCACGTATGAGGTTTTATTTCAGTTAGGATCCTGCCGTTAAAAGCAGTTCACAGCAATGCAGCTCACTAGGTATCTCTTGAATGCATCTTATTTAAAACATGGTGAAAGCAAGCAAACAGCATATACAGATTCTCTGATGCTTTGAAAAGACAAGCTGACTTTGCATCTGATCTCCTGTCACAACCTTGAAACAGAAACTTTCCATCCTGCATTATGTAAAGAGTGACATTCAAACCATCATTCTTCAAATGTCACTGCTGATGCCCCCTGATACACATGCAGGATTGTCAGTGCAGGTATTTATGATACATCATCCTCTCATGTCATATCAGTCATTTTGTCATTTCTCAACACGTGATCAAGCAGTGCTTTTAAATGCCACCTGATTCCACCCACGCCGAAGTTGTGATTTCTCTTCAATCAGTATGCAAACACACATGCGTATCTATACATAGACTACACCGTCATTTTGAGAATCAAACCTGCTGCTGTAAGGACAGTATAGCTTATAGGACAGTGAAATGAGAGAGAGCGAGAGAGAGATTAGAGAAAGCCCTCTGGGGGAAAACACCTGGCCAGCAGAGGCACGGGCCAGAGGAGATGAAAGAGTGTGAGAGCAGCTTTTTGATACTCCTCTTCAAAGCCGTAACAGAAGAGAAAGTCTCCCGGAAGACTGCTCTCACCTGCTATATCTGGCACAGCAGGCTTCCGGAGTGTTCTGCACCACACAACTTTTGCTTTTTCTTTTTTTTTCGGTAGAGCGAGGTCTTCCTCTTCCTCTACTTTTTCTTTCTCTTTTTTCCTCCACAGCAAGGGAAATCACCCTTTTTTCTGCTTTTCAAAAGAATGCTTAAATTAGTGTAAGCACTCGAGGTACATGAGACAGTCATGCTACAGAGCTCTTTTTCAAAATTTCTAAGTAGTAATTAATTCTAGGAGTACTTTCATCGTGTCAAAAAAAATGAATAACTGTTTTAAAAAATACCTTCTTTCTCTATAGGTTTTTTAAGCGATACAAACTGCTAGGCCAGTGATAGACTTGTGCTCAGTGATAAGCAAAAGAATAACATTTAGATATTTTTAAAACTTTTTATAATGTTTATTCAATATTTTTTGCCTATTATTAAATATATTTAAAAAATATAATACATATATATATATATATATATATATATAGATATATAGATATATATATATAAAATATTTAATAAAATATTTAAAAAAAAAAAAAAAAAAAAAAAAATATATATATATATATATATATATATATATATATATATATATATATATATATATATATATATATATATACAGAAACTGAAGATAAATGACAAGAATATGACATTTAATTAGTTTTATCTTTTTAGAACAACACACACACACGCAAAAACCCAACCAAACACAAAAGAAGCAAACAATACAAAACAAAAAAACAAAACAAAATGAAATGAAACAAAAACACAACCAAACACAAAACAAAGCAAACCAAAGAAAAAAATGGTAACGCTTTATTTTAGGGTCTCTTAACTAGTTGCTTATTAGCATGCATATTACTAGAATATTAGCCATTTATTAGTACTAATTAAGCACATATTAATGACTTATTCTACATGACCTTATTCTACATCCCTAATCCTACCCAATACTTAAACTTAACAACTACTTTACTAACTATTAATAAGCAGCAAATTAGGAATTTATTGAGGGAAAAGTCGTAGTTAACAGTGAATAAGTGTTCCCTATTCTAAAGTGTTACCGCAAAAATGAAACAAAAACAAAACCAAACACAAAACAAAACAAAACCATACAAAACAAAACACTAAGCAAAATGAAACAAAAACACAACCAAACACAAAACCATACAAAACAAAATGAAACAAAAACACAACCAAACACAAAACAAAGCAAAACCAAGCAAAACAAAATGAAACAAAACACAGCCAAACACAAAACCATACAAACAAAACGAAATGAAATAAAAACACAACCAAACACAAAACAAAACCGTATAAAACAAAATTAAACAAAAACAGTCAAGCACAAAACAAAACCATACAAAACCATACAAAACCCTAAAAAACTAAACAAAATTAAACAAAAACACAGCCAAAAACTAAACAAATAAAACAAAACATTATCAAAACAAACATCATTATGTCAAAGCATTATGACATTTCATATCTCATCAATATGTTTCCCATCTTAAAATCACCCTCTGGTTTCCCTAAACCCCAAAATACCACCCAAATATGATTCTCCCCAACAACACTGAACCACCACCCAAAAAACACATCTTTGCACACACGACCCAAGCTTGTTAAACACTGAATCTACTTTTGTGTCTCATAAGTGATAAAGCTTTAAAGCAGCGGGGGGTGTGCGGGGAAATGGAGGTAACATCTATTATTGCTTTTTTTCTTTCCTTTTCCTTTTTTTACCCCGTTTGTAAGCCTGCGAGGCAAGCCAATTATTGCACAATCTCACTTTTTTATTGTTCCCAGCTGCTGAAATGATTTCTAAATGTCAGTAAGATGCAACATTTCCTGTGGAGTTACTGACAGTAATCACTTCCCCTCCCAGCGTTGCAGTCTTTAATATGAATACACTACAGAGCAGCCCGCCCTCTACACTTTACACAAGGCCTTCTCCATTTTCTTTATTGGATTCCTTTCTCTCTAAACCCAATCACACTAAACACACACACTGCATCATTTTCTCATTGAGTGACTGCACCTCCTGGCACATTCTGTAATAATAAAGCTTCCTGTCTAGATCTGTTTCTACATTACATTTGTGTTCGGCGAGACCCCCGTATCATGGCGGGGGGCTCTTAGGATTGATTACAGCCCTTCGCTGATGGACGCCCACTCTTTGTAACTCTTACTTTATTTGGTTGTCATCAAAAAAGTTGGACATGAAAGCGCAGTTATAGAGCATTCGTGAAGTTGTAAGTTAATTGGTGAAAAGGGAACCCTCTGATGGATGTAAACGCCGTTGTGCATGTAATACAGTGGTTGGTTGTCTCCGGCACCAGTGCGGGCTGGGATTGTGCCCAGCGGATGGAAGTGGGAAAGGGGAGGAAGAGAATTATTTTAGTGAGACATCGGTGTCTAGGTAACAAGACCAAGTGAGAGACAGACAAAGAAAGAGAGGTTAAAGTGCTTGCATTTAAAGCTAAAGCTTCAACAAGACTTAAAAGACCAGTTCGTCCAAAAATTTAAATTGAGGCATCAATAACTTACTCTCAATAGTGTGATGTTCATTTTTTGTTCAGATCTATTATTTATTCAATAAATACACTAAAAATGCAGCTCATACTTAAAATGATTTGAATAAATCTCTTCTATGAATAGCATGTTTTTTAACTAAAATTCTGATATTTTAGTTAAATATTTAGTCCAAAATATCAAAATGATGATATTTTTAGGGGGACATAAAGTCAAAAATGTCAGAGTGATTATTTTAAACTACTCATTATTTAAGGGGGGGGAAAATAATTTAAAAAACTTAATATTTATAATAAAAAAACAACAACAAATGTATCCAAAATAAATAAATAAAATAAAATAAAATAAAATAAATAATTAAATAAAATAGAAAATAAAATAAAATAAAAATGAAAATCTAACATGCAGGAAAAAAAATAACACCATAATAACACCTTGTGTTTTAGACTAGACTGTAAAAAGATGTTTTCTTTTCTTCATGGACACACTTGTCATTGTCATAAATGTCACTGACCCTCATATCATTCCAAAGGTTAACTTTAGAGAAATATCTTTGCAACTCTTTTCAATGTAATTAAGTGAATCCTTTACTCCAAAATATAAATAAATTAATTGATTTAGTTAAAAAAAAAAAAAAAAAAAACATGAAAAACACCATTAAAATATCCTAAAAGTGTTCAATCCACTGAATATTTAAGTTATCTTTTGTGTTCAAAAGAATAAAGAAAGCCAAACACGTTTGGAAGAAGATGAGGATAAATGAAGGATAACAGAACTATAATTTTTAGGCAAAAAAAATAAATAAATAAATAAATAAATCCCTTTAAATGACACATTAATTCTTCTAAAAAACGCTTTTGCATATATGGCAAAGTACATATTTAAATTTACTGGCAAGCGTATCGCATTCATTGTAAACACAGAGATAAAATTTATTCCATCAAAGCAGACATATTGACAAATATCCAAGCGTCAGACAAATAGAGGATGTTTATCCGGGATAAGAAACAAGACGTCTTACAAGAGACACAGCTGTCACTTACTGGGGAACCAAACAAACGTGCGCACACACATAAACAGACACACAGGCGTGTAACCTTAGCGAGAGGTTGAGGATGTCTAAGTAGGGCTGGGTATGCAAACAAACATTCCTGCGATTTTCTGCCTTTGTGTCGGTACCTTGTTAGTCAGGGTGATCATAAAGAGCTCGCAGGGCTGTTTGATCTGGCGAACACATAATACTCTTGCCGTTTTCTCTCCCCATTTCACACCCACATGTGGCATAAAGAGAATTATTCATTGTTTTCCACCGAGCAACAAAGGTCTGGCAGCTCAAAGAGCATCTGCCTTCAACGTAGTTCGTTTGCTGCTCATCTGGATCCACATTCATTGATGATTTAAGGCTGAAAAGTCAATTTTTTTGCTGTTAAAATGTGTTTTTCTATCACAGATTAATGTGTTACTAAAACGAAGTCATTTGTAAATCGATTTCTCCAAATAAAGAGTAAATAATATGATTCTGTGGGACTACCAAAACAAAACAAATAACTTTTGTTTGATTTGCCTGACAACAGCAACATTCACTCAACCAGTGAGATGTGTTTGTGGGCGTGGCTATCTGTTTGGCCAACCAATGGTAGATGGGATTGTTTGGGAAACCTGTTTGAAAACAGTTTTCATGTTTGAAGTTTCATTTACTGATGCTATTTCAACTTTGAGAAAAGGAAGTGAGAGGGATATTTTTATTTGGTTTTCATTTCAGGGCTTTTTGCAACAATAAACAGCAATATATGAGTCACTACTCTTGTAATAATAGGTGGTTCATTAATTTGAGTTTTGGAACGTCTCACCTCATTGTTTTATGAAGTATTTCTCATGAAACCAAACCCGCTTTATCTTATTTTTGAGACGTTTTCAGTTGGGTGCCCCACAGTTAACTATCTTTTGTCTGTGTTTCTGCTTGTTAACATTTGTAAACATCATGCTTTGTTAACCGTTTTGTGTCAGGGTATGAGATGATGAGTATAAATGATTATAGGAAATAAATCTTGGTGTCTGCTATGGGACATTTCCCTATGAAACAACCCCCAAAAGTCCCCCATCTTGTCTGAGTCACCTTCATACTAAATCATAAACAAGATGTTAAAATATCAGGGGATTTCTCAGGACTACTTGAAACATAATAAATAAAATCTTGAAGATATTGTTCATCCATTCAGGCCTTTAGGCATCACTCGGTTTATCCTGAATATCAGGTGTAAGACAGGCCTTGACTTGTGCCAAGCCTCATCACTAAATATCAGACAGTTTATTATAATACACACCTGAGTTCTGTATAGCAGCTCTGACTGAGAGTGTCTGGCTTTGACTTGATACTGGACGTCTGTGGTCACTCTTAGCCACTGGGGTGAGTGCACCGGCCGTAACCCTTCACTCAGGCACACCGAGCTCTGGTCACTGCCAGATTCACACCAACAGTCCCATTAGCTGGAGACAGATGATGGTGCTCAAACCAACAATGAGGCAGAATAGCTGTGGTCTCACATCACCGTGTGTTACCGAGATGCTATTGCTTTTATTTGAAGAATGATGCTAGTTGGCTGTCTAGGTCAGTGTTTCCCAATCTTTATTGCATACCCCCATAAGCCCTTTAAGCACTAGCACAATATGGCCAGAAATGTGTTCCTTTTAACTTTCATTACATTTTATACATTATTATTACTATTACATATAATAATAATAATAATAATAATAATAATAATAATAATTATTATTATTATTATTATTATTATTATTATTATTATTATTATTATTATTATTATTTGACCATTCTAGAAATTATTATCATTATTATAATTAGTATTAGTAGTAGTAGTAGTAGTAGTATTAATTATTTATAATAGTATAATAGTAAATTCTAGAATAATATAATCTAGAATTCTAGAATATGAAATCTAGAAAGTTAATTAATTTTTAATTAACTTTCTATCATGTTTATT
>CM077251.1:19074277-19314277 GCA_039654775.1 Spinibarbus caldwelli
TATTGAGAATAACTAGTCACTAAACAAAACAACAAAATCAACAACAACAGTGTAAATAAAACTGGCAAAAAAACCACACATTAATTATTAATTTGCCATTGCATGCTGGGAGGTCTATTATTTTATATTCAACTATTTGGGTGAAAAAAATAACATTGAACAAATGAACAATGAACAAAAATATGAGTTCATATTTAAAAAAAAATTTCTGAAATTAAAAAATAATAATAATAATAATAATAATTAAAATAATAATAATAATAATAATAATAATAATAATAATAATAATAATAATAATAATACAGTAAATCTTTACTTATATCAGTTCATCTAAGAATCAATTTTACAAAACCGCAGGCATTACACAAACACTGTTAATTAACTGATGAGCTTCTATTCACCTTTACAGTGGGCCAAATTGCAAGCAGATGACAAAGGATGAGCTCTTGCTGCACTGCCTTAATAAAATAAATATATATTCAACCCTGATCATGGTCCTAGTAAAACAAGGCAAGAAAAAATGATCTGGTAAACTGTGTGAGATCTGCTTAACTATTCTTGGATAGACTGTTGATGTGTAGTGTTCACACAGCCCACCTGCCTGTTTTCTCTCAGGACTCACACTGGAAACAGATGAGAGCGCTCTCAGGCAAAAGCCAATAGATGAAAGAAACTCCACCGTTGGATTAGCAGAATCCATTCTGCATGCCTTGATGAGACTTTGGAATGTTCCACCTCCAAGTTTGCAATCTTTAAGGTCTTTCAGAGACTGTGACCAAAAATAGGCTTGTGCTGTATGTGACCATGTGGTGTTTGTATTTGGATGAAATCTGTTAAAGGGACACCCAGCTCAGTATGCATTGGCTTTGAAATATGGAGCGACAGTTTCGGGAAGCGTTCCACACAATGATAAATATGCTAACAAAATGCTTCAAACACAACAGGACAGACTGATGGTTTACACTGAAACATGAGGGGAGCTTTTTTAGCTCCACGGCTATTTAACCCTCAAATTCAGTTTTTTTTTTAAGAGGCCCAACAACCCTTTTAATATCTGAAAAACATAATAATAAAGTACCAGGATCAGAATTTTACAAACCTTCAACAAAAAATGATACAAATACATCCAGTGAACCGTTTAAAATAAAATAAAATAAAATAAAATAATTTATATTATTTTATTTATTTTATTTTATTTTATTTATTTTTGTTTTTGTTTTTGTTTTGTTTTATTTTATTTTATTTTATTTTATTTTATTTTATATTGACTTAACATTGACTTAAATGAATAAAATAAAATAATATATTTTTATTTGATTTCTTATTATTAGGTCTCTGGGACCTAAAAAAAAATAAAAAGTAAAGTGAATCTCAACAGAACATGAGGGTTAAAACATGAGGTTAGCAGAATTTCTGTGAATATGGCAAATGAAGGACATGGCCAATGTTCCCAGGTTTCCATTAGGGTATATAATCTTTGCTGACTTCCCATTTTCCACACACCAAAGAAAGAGGTAGAGAGTTATTTCCACTCCATGAGATACACCACCTGCACCCTCAGAAAAAAAATAAATAAATATGATCTGCAGATTTCAAATTTTGCACTGACCTACAATCAGTTTGACATCTTTACAGATAATGTGTACAGGACCAAAATCATATGTAGATAGATAGATAGATAGATAGATAGATAGATAGATAGATAGATAGATAGATAGATAGATAGATAGATAGATAGATAGATAGATAGATAGATAGATAGATAGATAGATAGATAGATAGATAGAAAGAAAAGAATATACAAAATATAGTTTACTCAGTGTGACTGAACAATCCAGAAAGAAGAGCCATCACTCTACCGTATGCTAACATTATCGTATGTTGAGAGACCCAAAGTGTGCTAGAGGTGAACTGGCATTATGGGATTGGACCGTAAACAGCGGGCCCGTGGGAAGCTGTAAACAAAGCAAGAGCTTGATTATCAGAGTCGATTAAGATGCAGACACAGGACTATGTTAATTTTACCCTATATCCTACAGAAGTAAAACAACAAGAGCATGCTTCATTAAGAAAGGCCATGCATTATTCAGATAACACACGGCCGAAGAAACGACTTCAGGCCAATTAAAGGACTGCACTGGAATTCTCTGTAGCCTGCACTTTCCTTTGAAACACACGCACATACACAGCAACAGATACACCATTCATTTTTAAAGAGCCAGATCTCTTATTATCATTATAAATGACCAATACTGCTGAAAGGTCTCAGGCAGGGCAGGGAGACACTGCAAAATAGATGAAAATGCTGCAGCCTGGACTGGTGGGAAGGAGAAAAAGAGTGTGTGTATCAGCTATTAGAATGCAAACTGTGCAGGTTCCCCAGGGTAAAATGGTTGACCTATTTCTCTAATACCAAGGTTCAGTGCTGCTCTTAAAAGCACACACACACAGTCAAAAGTGAGCTTAAGGGTAAAGTGTGTACATTTTTTAAAATGTTAAAATTCTTTTAATATCCTAAATTGATATTCAGAGATAACCCAAACCCTGTGGAGCTAACAAAACATTTGTCGTCTGTTTGTTTAAGTATCTCAACCAGTGCATCTGACAAACACTTTACTACTGCATGAAGACAGAGAGGACGGCCAGACTGAAATTGTCACAAGTACCAACTAAGTTGTTAAATGGTACTTGTTTAACACCAAAGTAAATTCTTATTACATTTGGTTGTATTTCAGAGGTCAAAGAACATCCAGGTCAAATGCCAAAATGGCAGATGTTAGTATGCCCAGGAATATATTCATACTACAAACCTGAATACATAGAGAATGCACTTAATACAACAGTAGATAAGCTCTTCTAACCCGATCTCGTGAATGTGCGTTTCAATGGCATGATTTTGTGTTTCTATTTGGCGTACTACT
Source organism: Spinibarbus caldwelli (assembly GCA_039654775.1). Lineage (NCBI taxonomy): Eukaryota > Metazoa > Chordata > Actinopteri > Cypriniformes > Cyprinidae > Spinibarbus > Spinibarbus caldwelli. The sequence continues at coordinate 19,077,199 of CM077251.1, forward strand.
TATATGCAGAAATGGACTTTGACGTGCATATGATATGCAGTTGCTAGGTTTAAGTGTGTGGGGTAGATGCGTATTATATGTACGCCAAAATGCTTATTATATGCATGCCAACAAAGTACGTATCATATGCACGCAAAAACTGCATATTATATGCACGTTAAACACGTGCGTATCGTATGCATGCCAACTTTGGCATATAAATAGCATGCAAAATACAAAAATACAAAATACAAAAAATTGTGCTATTGATACGCATTTTCATGAGACTGGGCTCACTCTTCACTGAATATCGCAGACTGAAAATATACAATTTCAGATGTAGTTAGTCATTATTTTTTACTATATTGACCAAGAAATTCTACCAAGAAATTCCCTTTTCAATCCCTGCATTATGTTAAAAATCTGGGTTTGATTTTAATGATGGAGGTCCCCCTAACTGAATTCAGTACAATTTAACAAAATTCACACTATGAAAAACAATAAACCTTTAACATCAATACTTATATCACATTACAGACATAACAATATATGCTTTTTAAACCTGTATTTACAGGGATAGTTCACCCCAAAATGAAAATTACCCCATGATATACTCAAGCCACCCTAGGTGTATATGAATTTCTTCTTTCAGACAAATACAATAGGAGTTATATTTTAAAAAATGCCCTGGCTCTTCCCAGCTTTATAATGACAGTGAACGGGGTTTAAGACTTTAAAACTTTATAACGCGTAATTTTTACATGAGTTCACAAGAGAGTGGCGTTCCAGCAGATGACATAGGTGTAGCATAAGCTCCTGTGAGAATATGTTAGTTTAGCGAGAACCAAGTTTTGTTTACAGCAAAGGAAAACCAGTCTCCTCTTGGTTTATATCAAAATCCTCCAACATTTTTCTTTACAAATCCTCGTTTTGTACTTCAAATTCATGACTGGCATTTTGTTTTGCTCTCTCCTTTGTACTTATGCTACGCCTACATCTTAGGTCATCCGCTGGAACTCCACTCTTTCGTGTACACGCATACGACAGTTAGCGGAAGCTAGAGATTATGGTTTATAAAATTTTAAATATTGATATTTTTCTTACACAAACGTATCGCTTCACTTTAGAAGGCATTTATTAACCCCTCAAGAGCCGTGTGGAGTACTTTTTATGATGGATGGATGCACTTTTTTGGACTTCAAAATCTCAACCCCCATTCACTGCCATTATAAAGCTTGGAAGAGGCAGGTCATTTTTTAATAATAACGCCAATTGTATACATCTGAAAGAAAGAAGTCATATACACTTAGGATGGATTGAGGGTAAGTAAATCATGGGGTAATTTTCATTTATGGGTGAACTATCCCTTTAACAGCTTTTCTTTTTTTGCTGTTAATTTTCATAAACTGTGAATAGTATAAATAGTAATGTAATTTTTACATAATTTACATAAACAGAATAAGTGTAAAAAGCACTTCTTCCATGTGCTTTCCTGAGGCTCAAACAGTAGAGATTGGCACTATTAGCAACGTCACGATCATGGATTTAATTCCCAGTGTACTGAACATACATAAACTAATAAAAATGTACGCCTTTAATAATGCAGTATAAGTTTCACAAAAGTGTTTGCCAAATGCATAAATGTCACTGTAAATGCAAGTACAAAAAAAGTGTTAGATCTGTGCAGCTGCCTTTAACAATATAATATATTAAAGAAAAGCAAGTATCAACACAAGTAAACATTAACATCTTCGGTAATATAACCACTGTTCTACGCTTTTCTAAAGCAGAAAAAATAATAATGTGAGAATGAGAATGAATGAGAGAATGAGAATGAGCTTTATTGCCAGGTATGTTTACACATACGAGGAATTTGTTATAGTGACAGAAGCTCCACAGTGCAACAGAATGACAGCGACAGGACAGGACACAGATAATAAAAAGGATAATATACAAATATACAAAATTGACAATGTACAAAATAGCAAAAACACAATATATAATATAGACAATTATGTATGTACAGGTATGATATGTGCAAATTTGAAATGTAAATAAGTATGTGTGTTAAATAAATAATGTATAATAGTGTTGTGTGTTCCACGTTTATTGTCGAGTGTTTGTGAGATGGATTGCCTGAGGGAAGAAACTGTTCCTGTGTCTGGCTGTTCTGGTACTCAGAGCTCTGTAGCATCGACCAGACGGCAACAGCTCAAAGAGGGAGTGTGCTGGATGTGAGGGGTCCAGAGTGATTTTGCCAGCCCTTTTCCTCACTCTGGATGAGTACAGTTCTTGGAGAATGGGGAGGGTTGTACCAATGATTCGCTCAGCAGTCCGGACTACCCTCTGTGGTCTTATGAGGTCAGATTTGGTAGCTGGGCTGAACCAGACAGTTATTGATGTGCAGAGGACGGATTCAATGATGACAGAGTAGAACTGTTTCAGCAGCTCCTGTGGCAAGTTGAACTTCCTCAGCTGGCGAAGGAAGCACAACCTCTGCTGGGCCTTTTTGACAATGGACTCAATGTGATTGTCCCACTTCAGGTCTTGAGAAATTGTGGTGCCCCGGAATCTGAATGACTCCACTACAGTCACAGTGCTGTTCATGATGGTGAGTGGGGGTAGTGCAGAGGGGTTTCTCCTGAAGTCCACGATCATCTCCACAGTTTTGAGTGTGTAAAGCTCCAGGTTGTTAAGACTGCACCAGACAGCCAGCTCTTCAACCTCCTGTCTGTAAGCAGACTCGTCACCGTCCTGAATGAGGCCAATCAGTGTTGTGTCGTCTGCAAACTTCAGGAGCTTGACAGAGGTGTCTTTAGAGGTGCAGTCATTTGTGTAGAGGGAGAAGAGCAGTGGGGAGAGGACGCAACCCTGGGGGGTGCCAATGCTGATCGTACAGGTGCTGGATGAGAATTTTCCAAGCTTTACTAGCTGTTGCCTGTCTGTCAGGAAGCTGTTGATCCACTGACAGACGGAGGTGGGGACGGAGAGCTGAGTTAGTTGGGGCTGGGGGAGTAATGGGATTATGGCATTAAAAGCGGAGCTGAAGTCTACAAACAGGATCCTCACATAAGTCCCTGGTCTGTCTAGATGTTGTAGGATTTAGTGCAGTCCCATGTTGACTGCATCATCCACAGACCTGTTTGCTCTGTAGGCAAACTGCAGGGGGTCCAGTAAGGGTCCAGTGATGTCCTTCAGATAAGCCAAAACCAGTCTTTCAAATGATTTCATGGCCTCAGACATTAGAGCTACAGGTCTGTTGTCATTAAGTCCAGTAATTTTGGGTTTCTTCGGGACGGGGATGATGGTGGAGCATTTGAAGCATGAGGGGATTTTGCACAGCTCCAGTGATCTGTTAAAGATCTGTGTGAAGATGGGGGCCAGCTGGTCAGCGCAGGTTTTCAGACAGGCTGGTTTCACACCGTCTGGGCCTGGTGCCTTCCTTCTCTTGTTCTTTCTGAAGACCTGACGCACATCATCTTCACTGATCTGTAGTGCAGGAGGGGGGAGAGGGGGGTTGCAGGAGGTGTGAATGGTGTTTTTTCAAACCTGCAATAAAACTCATTCAGATTGTCTGCCAGTTGTTGATTCTCCACAGTGCTGGGGGATGGTGTCTTGTAATTGGTGATGTCTTTCAGACCTTTCCACACTGAAGCAGGATCACTGGAAGAGAACTGGTTCCTTAGCTTTCCAGAATAATTCCTCTTTGCCACTCTGATCTCCTTTTCCAGTGTGTATTTGGCCTGTTTATACAAGAATCTGTCCCCATTCCTGCGAGCATCTTCTTTGGCCTGACAGGGCTGTCTGAGTTTTGCAGTGAACCATGGTTTGTCATTGTTGTAGGCTAAATGAGAACTGGTAGGAATGCACATATCCTCACAGAAACTGATATATGATGTTACAATCGCTGTGAGCTCATCCAGATCGGTGGCAGCAGCTTCAAAAACACTCAAATCAGTGAGGTATATGTATTCCACATAAAATCATGTCTTTTTAAGTGTGCATTGTGTCTGTGTGATTTTCAGGTTAATAATTAGCTAGTTATCAGCTAGTTGACTGCTTGACTGATTGAATGTGACCCTAGCTGACTAGGAAGTGAATCATAATACCTCTATCAGCATTCATTCTCACACATTGTGTCTTTCTGTCTCTTTCTTTTTTAACAACCGCCCTTCATTTAAAGTCACTGTTAACATAGCCTCCGGAAAGTGCCATCCTACCTCAGTACAAGGACAAAGCCTCAAAAACCTTACTTTAAACTGCTTAAAAGTTCCCATTAACGCACATGAACAGATGTGGAACTCCGAAGCTAACACAAAAGTGTTATGCTAACGTTTTTTCACAAGTACACTCTGAAGATCAATACCACCTTCAAATGTGCGTTTAGCCTCAGTGCTAATTCAGATGATGCTCATGTTGCTAATACTGAATTAAAGAAATGGGGAAAGGTCACAGGAACATCATGTTTTCAGCATGATTCTCCTGTTCTGTGTTCAGCAGCAGCTGGCAGGATGAGGGGGCACAACTCACACCAACAGTAGGAAGTGATGAGGGCTGCTGACAGGAAGCCTGGAGTCCAGGCCCGCGCTAAGCTAACACCAGTCCACTGGCGATGCAGTCACATGCCCTGCGGAGACTGCGGTTGTCAGAAAGTGGTCTGGAGGCCCAGCTGTCGGGGTGTGATGAGGTAACAGTGGGGGAAATGCAGGGCAACGTGGCATGTGGCAAAAGCCCTCAGGCCTCGACTGTTAGTGACGAACAGCAACTCATTCTGTCACAAGATTCACCGCAAATTTGTGAGATCCATTGACAATGAATTCTGTTTCAGAACACGGGATTATCTCCGGTAGTCTGGGACAAGTCTGATTTTATTTGGATGTTAAGGGAATATGCTGGGTTCAGTTTACTTGAAAAACAGTACTTGTAGAAAAAAAGCAGAAAGCTAAAATACAGTGAGGCACTTATAATAGAAATGAATGTGTTCAATCCATAAACGATACAATATTCACTGTTTCAGTAGTATAGCCACAAGGCATAAACAATGTGTTAACATGAATTTAACCTGAAAAAAAAGAATAACACGTGAAGCCCCAAAAAAATAAATAGACTTATAACTCAAACATATTCAACAGATGTTTTAAAATAATACACGTTTTGTAGTTTAACTGAAGAATTATTGTAATGTTTTTATAAAATTATATTATTTCATCTTCTAAATCCTCCAAAGAAACTTTCAGTGTGCTTTTTAAAATCAACATTATACTGCAAATGCTATAATTTGAGTTTGTTTTAAACCAGGAATAATCCTTGAAGTCAACATTAAACATTGTTTGTAACCCATTTACTTCCTTAATATCATGTATTTCAAAGTGAAACAGGAAATATATAAATATATAAATATATAAAGACATTATGTACCAAAATGGATCCACATGGTTAAAAAAGAGGGATTGGCGACATTAGCCGAAACATGAAATAATTCCAGAAGTCTGGTCCCACTTTATATTAGGTGGCCTTAACTACTATGTATTTAAATAAATAAAAATAACTACAATGTAATAATTCTGTTCATATTGTATTGCAAATCACCTTTGCTGCTATTGAGGTGGGATAAGGTTTAGGTTATGGACAGGTTTGGTGGTATGGGTAGGTTTAAGTGTGGGTTTTTAAAATATAAGTACAATGTAAAAACATGTATGTACACAATGAATGCATTGTGTCAAATGAATCATTTAAATGTAAGAACGTAGTAGTTGAGGACACTTAATATAAAGTGGAATCAGAAGTCTTGATGCAAGACATTAATATTTCATGACTAACTGCACAATAAAACCAAGAATGCTTATCGTGGTCAATCTTAATTTTGTGTTAATTTTAACAATCAATAACCTGTCTGTAAGTAAAGGGATAAAAAAAATTCTCTGCTCACCAATTGTAAGCCATAATATCCCAAGTGTCTAGTAACTATCATACTATTAATATGAAATAAACAAAAACGGAAGCCCATAATCCTGCAAACAACTAGAGACTGGCATATTCTTGGCTCCAACCAGGTACATCCAGTATTTGGGACCATATAAATAAGCTCACTGCCCTGCATCTGCAGCAGGTCTCAAAAATGAGCTCATCTCATCTGTAAGTCTAACTCTACCCGGTCTACATATCTGTCTCCTGCCCCGTCCTGACCTGCCCTGCTGTGCCCAGCTGGCCTCGGCATTTGCAGATCTCATTACAGCGAGATGCTGTAGACCAGGACCGTGGCTGTGAATTTTCTCTCCTCAACAATACAGCCAACGCACAGTCCCACACGCCACCTCCAAAACTCCCTGAGGTCAGCACCCCATCTGCTACAGAGACAAGGCTGTGTCTTGATGGACGTGTCATCAGGTGTTCAGCGGCACTCCGAATAGGACTAATGCTGGAGATCTCAGTCTATGCACAACAGCAAATAAGAAGCCTCACCTGGTGATTTACACAAGGGCTGATTAGGTGAGCCAGGCTTTAGGGGATGAGGCCGTACCTGGTTTAGGCACACAAGGACTGGGCTAAACATAGCAGCTGTGCCCGTTGTGATCTCTACCCTCTACAGGAGGCCAACACACACCACAGTCAATACAAGAACATGGAGCATGGTATCTAGCTGATGGCTGAAGGTGCTTTTAAAGGCTGTTGGAAATGATAGACTTCTTTTTTGCAGCTCAAATCTACTGTAGATCAAGTCCAGGATTGTATCCGGTCTTCCTGATAAGTTTGCTCGGGAGTTTTGACAGATGACAGATGATGAAATAGAACTGGGTCAATGACAAATAAGAGTCTACAAGATAAGGAAAAGAAAGAATCTTTTAGAAATCTACTTTAAAATGTAAGTACCAAGTTCCTAGAAATGAAATCCTTGTATTCAAGGTGGTTTTTATATGGTTTTGAAACCTTTTATACCATTTTCAAGAAATGTTTAATGTCATGTTGTAATGTCATGTATCATAATCAAAAATGTTCTTCAATATATTAAGTATCATTACGTTTTGCGAGAGTCAAACATGACATTTTACAACCTGAACTAACCTTGCCTTGCCTTGTGATGAAAATGTCAAAGTATTTGAAATTTTAAGAGACTTACTGACCTTGACACTCAATAATGAGGGTCTGTCTTATATTACATCATTTCCTGTTTTATGTTTATTTTATGTCTGTTTGTTTCCTCTTCATATTTGTTGTTTGACCACATGATTCATTTTGGTGGACCAAAAAAGTTTTTCAAATATTAATAATCATATGATATAACAAAGAATAATATAAGCAGAAATAGTAAACATATAAACAATAAATATTTTTTCAGAAATTATAATAAATAAAAGATTATATTAACTAATTGCTTATTAACTAATTGCTTATTAGCATGCCTATTATTAACATATTGGCTGTTTATTAATACTTATAAATTCTGCATCCCTAATCCTACCCAATACCTTAAAAACTTAACAACTACCTTACTAACTATTAATAAGCAGCAAATTAGGAGTTTATTAAGACAAAATTCATAGTTAATGGTTTGTTAATAGTGAGATTTTGACCTTACAATAAAGTGTGACCGAAAAACTGACTACACTGAATCTAAATCAAGCTTAGTATTGTCACCGGTGCTGATGCCTCCTCCTCACCTGGTGATGGCATTAAAAAAATAACTATAAACTACAGTGGTCCACCAGATGTTTGTGATGGTGGTAGAACATCGTCAGTCAGAGTCAGGCACAGATTTCTTAGTCAAAACACAGACAGCTTAGTCAAACCAAAGCAAACTGATGGTTATTTATGGGTCTTGTTACGGAAAGAATGGCATGCCAATCCAAAGTTTACTCAGCTTAACAGAAAGATCCTCAAAGCATTCAAGAAATTAGCATGTCTAATTTGTAGGCTTGTACAAGATTCCCATTCCAGGCACTCAAGGTGAAAATTCAGTCCAGTGCTTCTGCAGGATTATGATGCCGATGGCAGAATTGAGCCACCCTGCTTCTACACAGGGACCCACTGAGTGTGCTGGCTTTTGTTCCAACAGAGCTTCTAATTACCTCAGCTAATTGAGCTGTTAATTGAACTGTTGTCTTAATTAAATATCTCCTGACGCTTCTTTGCTCCTAGTCCCTGCCAGCAGAGATGAGTGGCCATTGCCACACATACAGGAAAGAGCCCAGAAAATCCGGTCAGCTAATCAACTTCCTTCTGCGGCCTAAACAGCAGCAATTAAAGATTAGCCATGACTACATTGAGATACAAATCAGAAATTGGAGAAATTAATAACAGGTGAAATTAAACCAAAATGGCCTGTTCGTCACCCTGAAATTAAAAAGTAACAAAAGTGATAAAACTGAAATAATTGTCATTTATCATAATTTAGCATCTAATAAAAAGTACAGAACTGCCAGTCAAACGTGTCCTCACCAGGCCAAAAAAAGAAAAAAAAAAAATCATGTTAATCTGAGTTTTTGTACTATTTAGCTACACCTGCAACAAGCAAAGTGCCAAATTTCACTTTATAATACTGTTATGTCACACTAGTTAGCCCCGCCCACAGCAAAATCTCATTGGCTGAAATCCCACTCATCAAAAATGTGCATATTGGGTTTTGTCACTTCAGTCAGGACAGAATGACAGAATTTATTTATTTTTATTTTTATTTTTTTTTTAAGTACTCATGGCATGAGTATGTTTTTTCACAAATTTTATGTTAAATAATTTTGTTAACAACATTTTTCGAAAGTCAAACCACATGGCACTTTACAATACAAACTAACCTTGCTGTGTCATAAAATATCAAATTATCTAAAATTTTATGAGACTTAATGACCTTGACACACAGTCATAACACTTCTGTAGCTGTCCTTTGTATAACATTTCCTCTTTTACGTTTATGTTTGTTTGTTTTCTCTGAATGAGAGTTTGACCACATGACTTATTTGATGGACCAAACATTTTTCAAATACTAATAAGCATATATTATAATGCTTAATATAATATAATATAATATAATATAATATAATATAATATAATCAGTAAATTATTGTTGTCAAAGGAATTATGGTAACACTTTACTTAAAGCCTTTATGTATAGTGCATTAATTATGCCTTGTAATGCACATTATAATGCATTGTACAATCTCATGAATAATTGTGACCACAGTTAATATATTGTTGGCCAGATTTACTAAACAGGGCAAATTAGCGTTAGAGCGCAATTCCATAAAAGTGCAGATGGGAGGGGAAAATTCTGTGTGTGATTTACTGACAATGCGCACATTAGCGCCTGCTTTAAGACATGCTTTTTTTGGGCATTAAATAATGGCACAAATACCAGTAATTTGACGAGCGCAAATATTAGTAAATCGCAATGCATGATTCATTTTAATACTCTCCTCCCATAAATTTTGCGTCTGAAAGGGAAACTTCTACATATGCATATTCAACAAGGTCAGGTGCAAAAATAACTGTGTCCACGCCTTTCCAGCAATAATTATTCACTGTGCGTCTTTAGTAAATCCTGACAGCATTATTTTAACACCAAATGACGATTTGCGCAGGCGCAAACTGTTAGTAAAGTTGGCCCTATAACACTTATCAATTCATTGTTACATTTACATACAAATTATTTACAACGATAGTGTATTACACTATACATTATGAATAATTATGATGCATTATAACCTTTAATAACCCTTCAATAATGAATTATACATAAAGGCTTTAAGTAAAATGTTACCAAAATTATAATAAAGAACAAAAGATAATGCTTCTACACCCGCAATAAGCTACATGCAAAAGGACATTTTGGTTTATAATTATGCCACGCCCACAATGGTTAGCCCCACCCACTGCATAATATAATTAGCTGAAAATCCCACTCCATCAAATAGGTGCAGATTGGCTTTTGTCACAGCAGTTGGGACAGAATTATGTAACACCTGAAAGTTTTTTAAAAAGTTGTCATGCCGTAAGAAACAAAACTTGAACCCTCTGCCATGCAGGCCTGTGATAGTCAAGCACCTGCAACCACAATACATCCCTTCACCCACCCATCCTCTGATTTCTCCCCCTGTTTCCCCTCCCACAGGGCCCTCATGGGAGCCAAGTCTGGTCAGCCACACTCAGGTGGACGCCTGACTCACACACACTTCCTGGAAGAGGCCAGCACTGAAAAGGAGGAGGATGCAGTGGGACGAAGACGCTAGCGATGATCATGCTAACTTTATCATCCGCTCCCAGGCTGGTGGCAGATGGTGCCAAGTTGCATTTGCGACATACACCAGCATTTCCCACGAGCTCGGAACCACGTGAAAGGAGAGCTTTGTCACAGCCCTCCAAATGTCAACAAGAACAGCAAGAAGTTAGAGGAGGGCAGGAGGGGTGGAGGGGGGTGACTTATTCTGTTTAGCGTTTACTAATGATAATGATTGACTTTTGTAAAGGAAATGCTTCACCAGCATAAACCCTCAGTGTTTTCTGCTTGAAAGGCTCTTTGGACAAGCGGATGAGGTTCCACATATGGAGAAAGTGAGAAAGCGTGAGAATGAGAGTGAACAAGGCAGGAAGAAGAACTGCTGAGGAATGCATCGCTCTTTGGTCTGAGCAGCAAGTAGCCTGCAGATTTTAAAAGAACTATTATAAGTGTTTCCATGGCAGCAGTGCACGGTCAACAAAAGATAAAAGGTCTCGCTGAAGACAACAAGAAAACACATGAGGAAAGCAGCTAAAACCCAGTCCCAGAAAGACTACTTATGAAAAAAAACTGTATTTCACAAGTGTGCAAGTAGCTACAAATGAAAAGAAAAAATTGTAAGCATAAGATTGATAAGTATATCTGATACGGAAAAATAAGGGGGCGTTCACACAGAATGCGTTTTTGTATTCCACATGCTGTTTTTCTATGTAAACATGCTAGACGGACATGTTTGACCATCACGTTCATGTCTATTGTGTTTCATGCACTGACACCCTTAGTGAAAAATATACTAAATGTATTTAAAATACATTTATTTCATGCTAAGTATATTGCAAATGCATTTAAATATTTATGTGCTTAATAAAATACCCTGCAATTGTACTTTTAGTATACTAAAACGGTATACTTAAAGTCTGCTAAATTGGAACAACTAATTTTGTACTTAATGCACTTTAATTGTGTGGAAGTAGTCCTGAAATCCTACTAAAGATATACTGAAGTATATCTGATTGTGCTCAAGTGGAACTATTGCAAGTATTCTTCAGCTACACTTTAAATATCTTTCATTTAAAGACCAATATTATTCAAAGATCATACCATCCTCATCAATAATGACATTAAAACACATTTTAGGCTTAATATTAAGAAATGTGCATTGTGCACAAGTAGTACTCCAAATAAAGTTTAATTAATAATAATTATTTAATAATAATAATAATTTTTATATCAGTAAATCTCAAGCGATATGTCAGTAAATATGTTAATAGATTTGAACTATACTTAGTATGAAATAAATGTATTTTAAATATATTACTTTTTACTAGGGACGGCATTATAAACACACTCAAGTAAAAATCTGTTAATTTTTTTTTTTTTTAAAAATGCATCTCTAGACCTTGCATTTATTTTCATTGCACTACCCTAAATCTCACATTTTTAAACACAAAAACATGTTTTGTGTGAACAGTCCCTAAGTGCCTTTACATAAATGTACTATACTTACTCTTTTAAAATCAAAACGGCATTCTGTAATACCTGGTGAAAGGTTAAATTTTATATTAAGTTATACTTATTTAAATTTATTGAACTAATTTGAGTTTTGTGAATGTAAAATATGCTTTTTTGCATGAATAATGTAGTTATGGCATCTAACCGCCAAAGGTAAATTGGAATGTGCTAACTAGTCAAATCTTGACCCTACTGGCTAGACTAGACTAGTCTTAAAAGTTAGTCATCTAATTTTTTTTCTTCAAGACTGGTCATAACTTTTTAAAGACAGTTACATGGAAACATAGATTGGTCTAATTTGAATCCAAAAAGTTGGACTGATTACTGCTTGGTTAACTGCTAGTACGTCAAACTAGTTCTTAAGACACAATCTTAACAAAATCTTGTTTGTGTTTATGCAACTGGCCCCATGTGTCTCCGTCAGGCAATTTGACTAGCTTAACTAGCAAGACTTTCTTGTTCAAACAGCTTCACCAAATAGCTTTGCTCAGTTATGTTGGTCCATTAGCTATTAGACCACCACAAAAACAGAACTGGCATAAACCGACAAAAGTGGAAATTCATGCTAGTCTGAGCTAGTCTGAGAAAGTATTTTGTGGCCAGAACTGTAATGCAAAGCATGACATGTTGAATGTTCACATGGGAGTTTGCTAGTTAAACATTAACTGCTTACCCCTGAAGGATAGGGTAGTTGATGTGAAGGATTAACTTCTTAACGGGTAAAAGTTGTCACAACAAGACAAACTGTTTCAGATTATTGTATAATATGATTTAGAGTTCACAGCTCCAGTTGGGTAGCTCAATATGTTATGGCTATACATTCAACAACGAGTTATACATCATGCTTGGCATCATGGGAGAGGAAGGCCTGCACTGATGTGATTTATAACTTCTGTTAGTGCTGTATTTCAATGATGAGGAAGTTCAGAAATGTTCACCACAGATAGGGTTTCTGGTGATACTGATAAAACATGCTATCCTGTCACAATATTTCATGTATGTGGGAACAGTGGATGATTGCAATATTTCTTACAACACACAGTCTGTTGTGAAAGGCCGGTACTGTATGCACTCATGCTAGCTATGGTAAAAAATAATATTACAATTATTTTGTCTTGATAATACCTACTCGTATTTCCAGCACTCGCTATATTTTAAATAATGCAAGCTTTCATAATCTTCTTTTAGTTAACTGAGCAAAAGACATTGTAAATGTCACAAAAAAAATCTCTCAAATAAATGCTGTTCTTCTGCATTTTCTATTCAATATGTTCTATTACAATATAATGGACTTCTTTAAAAAAAAAAAAAAATGTAATTTTGTAATCATAATATCGTAATTATTTTAAACGGTAGTATATTCCTAATTGATTTTTTGACATCCCGTTCATTTCCCCAAGCTCAGACAAATAAGCTGACAAAGAAGGAAACTTAATAGCAACATTAACATTAGCTTTGCATGTGTTTGACTGTCAACAACATGCTAAATGAGTTAGCATTTCTTCTGCAGATGCACAGTTGTCAACAGGTGATCTTTTACCATCAACATTTGCTAAAAAGGTTTTATTATGCCGGAATACCTGAACCTTGACTCACTGTTGAGTTTTGTTTTTCTGAAAGTGAATGCTGAATAATGAACAAATCTTACTTTGCAACTTTTCCCAAGAATGTGCCAAGAAATACTAAAATGATTTTAAGATTGTTAGTGAATGATGACTGAAATTTTCAAAGCTGTCTAATGGCTTCAGAAAACTTTGAATTTAGCGTAAAAAAACTCATATGCACCTGTGTTTATGATATATTTTTGATGCTTATTTGTCATTTTGGAGCTTGACATCAACAGTTATATATTGAGTGGCTGGAATATTTTTAAGAAAATCACCTTTGTGTTCAGCCAAAGAAAACAAGGCATACAAGTCTGGAACGGCATGAGGGTGAGTGAATGATGAGAGAATTTTCTTTTTTTGGGAAAACTAATCTTTTAAGCTGGGACCAGAGATATTGAGAGAGAGGGGAAAAAAAGACACACAGTAGCTTTAAGATCTAAGAAAGGGCTTTCAGCATTCATGTTCTGTGACTTGGACTTTTGCATTATTTAATCTTTTGTAAAACTTTGTTCTAATGTATTTATTTATGTTTGTGTCTTCACTAAGGCACAGAGTGTCTTTCTGTCAGAGGGTGGGATGACTGAACAGACTGACTTCACCGGTTGGCTGTTGACTTGGTGGATGGCAACATCAGTGGCACAACCAGAGGCAAAGTCACACTCCACGGCAAACTCACACGGAGTGAAGCCATCTGCTGCTCTCTCGCAACTCTGGAACAAACACACAAAACTGTCAAAAGTTCCCCACGTTCGCCTTGCGCTCTCTCTCCTTCACACACTCTCTCTTTCCCACCCCTTTCTCGCAGACTCAGTAACACTATTCCAAGTACACATCCCAAATGCAGTCACATGGGCTTTGAGAAATGGTCGTTGGGTTGCGTGTAATCTTTTGCCCTCTGACGGTGCAGTTTCCCATTGTTGTAAGGTGGGATGGCAGTGCAGTTGGAAGTTAAACCTGTATTTTTCCAGCATTTTAATTTCCCATTGTAGTGTCAAGAGAACAAGTCCACTCACCGCAACACAAACACTCATGAGTTGCTCTCGTCGCACTTGTACTGCATTCCATTCAAATCAGAAAGTCCAAATTGCTAAATTCCTCCAACAGAATCCTACTTGAGGTTCCAATTTGGAAATGTGTGTGGAAATCCACAACTGCCAGGATTCAGGTGTATGACGTCACAACATAGCGGTATCCAGGGAGATATTTGCTGCTTTGAGACAATTGTGTATGTGTGTGTGTGTGTGTGTGTGTGTGTGTGTGTGTGTGTGTGTGTGTGTTTGTATATACACATTTAATACCACAATTTTTTCCAATTTATGTAGCATTTACATAGATAGATAGATAGATAGATAGATAGATAGATATTTTTTAAATGCCTCAAAAATTGGAAAAATGTCAGTTGTGGAGATGAAGGTAAATACATTTGTATTTATTTATTTTTATATATGTATGCATGTATTTATTTTTATTTATTTATTACAATTATTATATTATATTATATTATATTATATTATATTATATTATATTATATTATATTTTTTTTGTTTTGTTTTGTTTGTTTGTTTGTTTGTTTGTAAACTGTCTGCTGTGTCTAATTTGTTTCAGTCTAAAAATAGTTTCCTTAATACTGCAAACCAAGTAGTTAATTTCCAAGTTAATTACCAAGTTGATACTAGTAAACTGGAAAAGCTAGTAATACCAAATAATCATACCGCAGGTTTGATTCCTAGAAACACACACAAGAACTGAGACCCTTGAAATCAAATGTAAAGCATCTGCCAATCGAACACATGTAAAATCCTGTTGCCCTGAACTATATTTGTCTTTCCTAAGTTCAGTAAATGCAACATCGAACCTAGGAATGATGTAAACTGCGCAGCTGTACCCAAATAAAGGCCCCGTAACAACAAAAGAGCAGCATTATGATCACAAACTCAGGTGTTTTGTCAACTAGCGCTGCCAGCACAACTCAACACGCTCCCTTTATCTTCACACACTCCTTCACGAGACGTGTTCCTCTTTAATGGAACATCTGTTTTCCGTCCTTTCATCTCATGGGATTTTCATTTAGCCAAGTTAATTACCCTATCAAACCAGGTTGATTATCATATTCCTCGACTTAAAATAAATAATTTAATAAATAAAAAATTGGTGGCATGGTCTTGCGGCGGCGGTTCAAATCCCACGCAGCCTCTACTGCAGATACGGCCCACCGCAGCACAAAGAACAGCTGTGTCTGGACCCGGTCCCCTGGGTGGATACGGTACTATATGCTAAATCGGAGTCTGGTGCAGGTTTGTTGAACAATCTCACAGTAAACATCTTTACCAGACGTGCCTCTAGAGGATATAAGGAAATGTGTTAATGGTGATGAAAAGCAATTTATTGAATCGGGAAATAATCCTTGTGCCCTAGCCTTAATCCAAACGGCTCCCTTAGCGTAATTAATAAAACATTTTTCTTTTCCCATCAACCTCTTTTGACCTTCGTTGCTAGACATAATTGAAATGTCTAGTTATTCTTATTTCAACCCTTCGATTGAAGCAATTAACCGTTGGAGGCGTCCGTTTCTTGTCAAAACTGACAGATCTTTATAATTTGGGTCTTTGTCCTTTACACATCAGTTGATTAATGTAAAACAGGCCATATTTTCACTCTGTAACGTCTGAAGGAACCCTCCCCCACGAATATTTGAACACACACAATAAACTACAGTATGTGGACTGTCAGAAGGCTTTATACAGTTACATAGGGATCATTACTTTAAACAGGTACCTGTACTTGAAATGACCTTTCACACACTGTCGTTATTGTATTAATCTATTCTAAAGATAATCTGTTAAATGAATTATACATAGTGTATTTCTGCCGAGCAGCGAGGCACAGTAGACCAGATGGCTCAGGGTGGAGCACTAACTGCTGTAAATTGTCAAGACGAAAATGGATGCTCTAAATATGGTCGTCATGCTGCTTGTAGGTAGAGAGGAGAGAGGCAACGGATGAAGAAACGAATGTGACCAAAAACGCCGCAATAAACTTTACCTTAGAACATATGATTATACTCTAAATGAGACTGTCAATAAAACAGTGGGGCATGATGTCCGAACAAGATTTGGTGCAGGATTTACTTTAAAACACTTTTCACTCAAAAAATGCTACTTAGCAAAAACAGCAAGTAATGCTTTAAATATGATTTTTTTTTTTTGTTTGTTTGTTTTTTTAATTGTAAATAGAGCTAAGATTATTGGGTATGTTTTACAAGAATGTACTATTTCAGTCTTTTAGGCCTATATGGGGTAAGCTGTCATGTTAGATGCATATTATAGACTATTCAGCTAAATTTAAACAGTAAAACAATAATAAAACAGCAAGAATATAAAAAGGTAAAAGATAGCAAAAAAAAAAAAAGCAAAAAAAAAAATGGCAATAACAAATTGTAGATAATAAATTGTATGAAATCTATCCTGGATTGATTGAATGAATGAATGAATGAATGAATGAATGAATGAATGAAAAATATTGAAATTTACAAAATATTAAGTTATAAAAAATAGTTTCTAAGCACTGCTAGAGAAAAAAATGTGATATAATAATAATAATAATCGTCATAATAATAATATTATTATTATTATTATTATTATTATTATTATTAATAATAATAATAATAATAATAATAACAATATTACTAGTATGCTACTGCTACTACTACTACTACTACTACTACTACTACTAATAATAATAATAATAATAAGGCTGTTATTATTAGTAGTATACTAATACCAAAAATAATAATTATTATTAATAATAATAGTGCTGGTACTAGTAGTATACTACTACTACAACTACTACTACTACTACTACTAATAATAATAATAATAATAATAATAATAATAATAATAATAATAATAATAATAATAATAATGTTATTAGTAGTAGTATACTAATAATAACAATAATAATAGTAATAAATATTATTATTATTATTATTATTATTATTTGTTGTTGTTGTTATTAATTAATAGTAGTAGTAGCAGCATTATTTATTATTATTATTATTATTATAATTATTATTATTATTTGTTGTTGTTGTTGTTGTTGTTGTTGTTGTTGTTGTTAGTAGTAGTAGTTGTAGTAGTAGTAGTATACTACTAATAACAGCATTATTATTATTATTATTATTATTATTATTATTATTATTATTATTATTATTATTATTATTATTATACTTGCAACTCAAAATCTTGAGTTTATACTGACATATAGAACTTAAGACATGTGACAACTAGCCCTGGTCTCCTTTATACCCCCACTAAATATCTATTGTATAAAAATCACAACTGTTATAATATGATACAATAGTAACATTCACTCTGGCATAGAGACACTGTAATTCTCATCCAAGTGTGAAGGTTTCTAACCACATAGTGTCATTTTCGCTTCTTCCCCCCCCCCCCCCCCCCCCCTCATATTTTTGGCCTTTTGCCACTTTAACTGAATATGAGAAAGCACCAAAATAGAAAAAGAGGGGTAGTGCATTAGGCATTAGGACACGTTGCAAGCCAGATTCATACTTACAACACAGCTCAGTATGAACAGTACTGTACGCTAACCGCTAGGCCATAGCTCTGGCATTACCCTCTTTTAAGTGAAGTTTACTGAGGTGAAATTGAGGTTAGTTTATCTCCTAATTAATCATGTTAGAGCTGAACGCATGGCTGCACGCATCAAACTGCCTTAATTTCAACCATTTGTGTACATTTAGGTAACAAATATTCCACAGGTGCAGAGATTCTGAGCAAAAAAAAAAAAAAAAAGTGTTATGAAAATAGTTCTGGATTTGGGAATGTAAGTGAGCCTTTTATAAGCTAGTGAAACAAACAGAGAAAGATGATGGCAGGAGCTATTGTGATGTAGCATAAGACAGGGTGAGAAAGTTTCTCCGGGTGACAGAGGGGCTGTTGTCTTCCACGCGGCACGTCTGCACGCCAGCGAGTAGCACGCGCCTCCGCTACTGTTTAAACCTGCACGGGTATCCCGCGTGCACATGCTAATCGCACTGAGTGCTCCCCTGCGTCTCGTTTTATTACCTTGTTGACACCAGCTGCTAGTTTTTAAGCACTTTTAAATGCGGGTGTGAGTGGTGGCTCAAATCACAGAATTAATGCCGTTATTCGCCACGCTTTTCTTTTTGGCAGCGACTTAAGCCCTAGACTTAACAACAAGCCTGTTTTTTTATGCATTCTGACAGCTGGTGGGAATAAGACTCTTGCCAGTGGAATAAAAAAAGGCCCTACATGAAAAGACAAAGAGATAAGTACTGTGCACATAAACCACTCCTGATGGCTCTAATTCTCAGCAGTGGGCCTCTGAAATTTTTCTTGCCCTGAGAAAAGTTACTTTCCGCTGTGCTAATATTAGCATAATGATAAGGTTTTTGTTTGGTTGTTAGTGTTTTTGTTTTACTCTAATTAAATTCCCTTAATAAGAAAGTAGAACACTCTTTTTCCACAGAGTATTAGCAGTAACTAGGCATCCAGATCCAACAGGTATTTTAATGTGAGTCCAAATAGTTATGCAATATGAATGCTCCAGTTTCAATCAGAAGCTTAAAATACTTTAAAAAGTATTTTATTTAAAAACAACAAAGATAAAACAATACAAAAAAATAAAACTAAACAAAAACAAAAAACACAAAGAAACACAGAAAACCAAACAAAAAACACAAAAAAAAACACAAAAAAAAAAAACACAAACAAACCAAACCACACAAAAACTAAAATAATCAAAAAAAATAAATAAATAAATAAATAATAATAATAATAATAATAATAATAATAATAATAGTAGACTATAAGAAACTAGCTGGAGTTATGGAGTTATTTGCAGCATGTTAAACATTGTGACAGAATGAAAAAATGTGAGCAGAGCTCTAATTTGTGTGCAGTGGAGTCAAGTGATGAAAATGGCAGGATGATGGAAGAGTAACCTTGACCACAGTATCTTGAGGGGTTGTCAGAATGGGTTGAGTCTACAGACGAGAGGCACCGTGATTGCACTGACAACAACAAGCTGCTAGCAGAGTGTGTGTGTTTGTGTGTGTCAGCTTCTCTATGGTGTAATGTCGAGAAAGAGGGAGGATCTGAAGCCTCAGGTAAAATAGATACAAATTCCAAATGGTGCCAGCAGCACCTGCTTGATTTACATTTTCTAATTGCAAAAGAAAGAAAAAGCCAAAAAAAAATTGTTTCATCAATACACTGACAAGAGAAAGAGAAGAACAGCACTGGAAGCGCAGAATAATTAATCCACAGACAGAATTAACTCTGATGTTTCTTTGTTCGCAGAATCGAGAGCTCGCTTAGTACAAAAGTCGGTGTTCTTAAATTTGCTCTCTTAATACTTTTGTTCAAAATGCAGACAATATGGAAGTCTGTTTCATCCTCTGAGTAAAATTAAATAAATAAATAAGTGAATAGGTAACTGTAACTTTATTTTTCATAACTGGGACTTTATTTCTCGTAACTGAGACTTCAGCAACATGATCACGAAAACGTAAAATCACTTGCTTTTAAACCACAATGCTTAAAAACTTATGCAGACTTTAAGCCACTGAAATGCAATCAGCAGCGAAAGAGAACTCATTTCACTTTATGCACACACTGTCTGAGAGAGTGTTTCTGAGGCGCGCACACATGAAGAACCAAGTTATATGCCTTGAATGATTAAATACACACACTTGTATGTGTCAAATTTGCCCGTTTTTGCAAGCATCCTTGTAAACACATTGATTTAAGTCTTATGTGAAAGCAAACAGCCGAGAAAGAAAACAGCGTAACAGTTTACTGGATCCGGGCAGCTCTTAAAGTGACAGCAGTCTAATATTCCTGCTGTCTATCATGCTAATCAAACAACAAAAGAGAGAAAATCTCACTGCTCTTGACTAAATCACTTCTGTAACTTTAATAAGAAGAAATATATATTTAATTTACACAGTGAAGAATATACAGTGTTTTTATACATTTGATTACTTTATACAATGTACAGTATGTAGCATTTCTTATTTATTTGTTCTACTGTATTTTTTTCGTCCTATTGCTTGTAATTAGTTTTACTTAATCTTGTTTAATCGCTGACTGTTTATCAATCTGTTTAGCAATCTTTAGTGAGCTTGATTTTTTATTTTTATTTAAATTTAGGCTAATAGCTTTTATGATATTGACACTGGTGACAAGAATTATGAAATTTCTATGATATCAAAAATTTTGATATCATAAAGACCTTATTTAAAGCAAAAACAACTATATTGTGATATACCATTACTGTGAAATAAAATTACTTATATCATGATATAAGATTTTTGTCATATCGCCCACCCCTAGTCCCAATTCAGTGGCTGCATTCTTCAAAAGCTGCATTCCAAGACTGAATGCATTACAACAATGCAACAAATGCTGTCTCATTTCGAAGACTCCTTCAAATGCAGCTTCAAAATGCATCCTTCATTTCCCGGGTCATGAGGTATACAACAAATGGATCCTTCTAAATGCCAGATTACACTTTCAAATGCAAGTGTTGGGTTTCCACTTACTCCATTTCAAATCATTGGGTTTCAACCCATTAAATGGAGTGCAAATGGAGACATTAGCTTAACTCACGTTTCTCCGACATTTCACCTGAAACAAAGACCCTATAAATCTCATATGTCCTCTAGGATTTCAAAATGGATCTCAACATTACAAACTGTGCTCAGATTTTCCACAATACCAAAGTCTGCAAGCAAAGTCTGATATTTCAGTATATTTCTAATGCACTTCTCATTAAATTCTTCCGAAACCAAAATTATTTGCACTTTGCTTCCCATATTAACAGAAGATCTAACAGTTTTGCCAGACTAGATGAATGCATTCAGTTTGTTTGTTTTTTAACGACATACAAAAGAGATACGGCAAAAACAACCAGAGTTTGGATAATGTGCATTGAGAATTACTGGCAGATGAGCTGCTTTGCAATCAGTTGCAGCCCGTCAGACGATGACACACAACTCACACATAGTTGAAACTGGTTAGCCAGGTCGTTTTTTGACACCTAAACCAGAGGCCCTCGCTGTGAACTCAACAAACAACACCTGCACAGGCTTCCCTGCAAGTCGTGTCCTTGATGGCATTCCAGTCACCTGAGAGAAAGAAAAACTTCCCAGGTCTGGCACTCATTCGATCTCTCATTCTCTTTGTGCTTCCAAAACCACAAAAAAAAAAAAAAAAAAAAAAAAGCGTTTTGTTGTGTGTGACTTAGGTTGTGCTGTTCAGCAGAAAAGACAAACAATGGAGTGAGTGAGTGAGAGAAGGGAGGGGAGACAGAAAGGGAAAACAGACCGCGGGTCAGAAGTCTCAGATGACACAGGTGTTGCTGCTGCCACCAAGAGTGGCACTAAAATTGGCAGGAGTTTCACTGTTGAGATTCTTAGCAATGTGGCTGTTTGGCAGATGAGGACACGGCTGTGATTAGCAGCAGCGCACTTGCACTAACAGTGAACGACGGTGGAGGAAAAGGCGATCGGAAGAGGGAACAGCTGTGAATGAATGCCGTAATAGAGAAATGTTGTGCCAAACTGACCGGCACTTTATCAGATGTAGCTAATGCTGAAAGAAAGCGTGACACCTGTAAAGGACAGCGAAGATCTGCACAAAAATATGTAATGCAATTCAGATATTTAAGTGTCTGCAATATTCCTGGTTAAATTGTTAAATTCAGTCGACAGCTTTTGTGGTATAATGTTGATTATAATGTTGGATTGAAAAGTTGAGAGACCAATTTAAAACCAGAAATGTGAAGCTTATTTTATAAAAACACTTACAGTAACTCAGCCATTAAAACATTGCTTTATTTGAACTGTAAAGCTGATTTAAGTCTGTTTAATGTGTATATCGTAGTGTTATTCTTGATGACAAAGTTGTAAAGCTGGATATAATGATACAAACTTTTTTAGTGATTTTTCCACACTAAAATCTTACAAAACACACTGTTTATGTCATATGCAGTGTTTTATTGTTAACTAAAACTAATGAAATTGTTTTTGGTAAGTGAGATTAGGCTAAAATAAAACATAAATATTACATTAAAAACATTCAAATGAAAACGAAAATAAGAAATGTGGTAACACTTAACTTAAAGTCTTTACGTAAAATGCTTTATAAAGGGTTATTAAAGGGTATATAATGCATTATAGTTATTCATAATGTGCCTTGTAATACATTATACATGTCATAAATAATTATAACCAAATTTAAAATGCATAGTGTAACAATGAATTGATGTGTTATTAATGTATTAACTGTGGTTACAATTATTCATGAGATTGTGCAATGCATTATAACATGCATTACAAGGCATAATTAATGCATTCAAAATACTTTTATAATGCATTATACATAAAGGATTTTAAGTAAAGTGTTACCAGAAATTTTTACTTGTTAACTAACAGAAACAAGTTTAAGTTAATGTATTAAAATTACAAACTGAAACTGAAATAAAAATACAGCTAAATAAAAATATTTAATAAAAATTTATAAAAATGATGAAAAAAAACAACATTTCTAAAACTAAGTAAAATGTAAAATGAAATTAAAAAAATGCAATTCAAATTAGTAATTAATACTATAATAGTATATAAATAATACTATTAATTAATATAATAATAATCAAGCTGAACTTTTAGTAACCCAGAATAACGAAGAGCAAAAAAATCCCCCTCAACAGTTTTGGTAGAAGTCTTATAGGGAGCCTTCATCATCACCAGACTCAGTGTAACAGACACCTGACAATAGGTGAGACGTGTATCCTGTCGTCAGATGTCTTTGTCAGGGCCGCCTGTTCCCTGAGGTGACAACACCTGCGAGTTCAGATCCTCCTCACCGTTCACTCTCACGCTAACACTGCCAAAAAGGGACATTTCAGTCATACTCACAGGGTAGAGTTGCTCTTAGA
Organism: Spinibarbus caldwelli; assembly: GCA_039654775.1. Classification (NCBI taxonomy): domain Eukaryota; kingdom Metazoa; phylum Chordata; class Actinopteri; order Cypriniformes; family Cyprinidae; genus Spinibarbus; species Spinibarbus caldwelli. The sequence goes on from CM077251.1 coordinate 19,100,488, forward strand.
AACATTACTAAAGACTGAAGTCAAGACCATGTGTTAATAAATCTCATCCGCCACGTGGCAGCTTTAGAATATGCATTAACGTTATACCAACGACAGTTAAGGATACACAATATTAAGTTCTGGCCATTACAATAGGCCCAAAATTATTTTAATGTTACAGCTAATAAATAATAAAAAGGTGATTTTAAAATTGTATATTACATTCTTAAAGGTGACATAAAATGAAAATCTGACTTTTCCCGTGTTTAAGTGCTTTAATTGGGTCCCAGCCTCAGAGGAGACAAGAGAGCAGTAGATTTATTGATTTATTTACTGTATATTACGCTGCTGCCACACAGATCTAATATAACTTGTGTGTATTTTACAGTTTAAGTGCAATAAGACGTGAAAGAGAACATAGTTTAGTACTCACATGCCGTGTGACAGCCGCTTTCTGTGTGTGTGCTTCGGATGTGTGCTCTCAGAAAACCGTATATCAGAAGTTTAAACCGATATGACTTTAAAATGCTTGGTTTCAGTGCGATAGACATGATAATCAAAACCAAACAAATGTTTTTTGGCAGAGTATCTGAGGTATGTGCTGTAAAAGTGCAGCCCTATTCTGGAAAAGGAGGCGGGGAGCAGAAGCTCATTTGCATTTAAAAAGACATGCACGAAAACACCATGTTTCTGCTTCGACTCAAAATAGGCATTTTCAAAATGATATAATAAATGAACTGAAACTTCACAGACACATTCTGGGGACACCTGAGACTTACATTGCGTATTGTAAAAAAAGGGACATAATAGATCTCCTATAAAATAAAATAAAATAAAAACACGAAAAACTGAAATCAATTGTTTTTGAATGCTAAAAGTAAATTTAGCCATCACAACATTATAATGTACAGTACACTTAAAAAATGGTAACATCTAAATGAACTTGTTTTATTGAAATCAAAAACATTTAATCACTGAATCAACCTAAATAAATTAATAAAAAACAGCAAAACTAGTTTTTATGGGTTAAGTGTAGAAATTGCTCTTTATGGTAACAGTTGCATGGTATTACATTTAATATTTTATGAAAATGGTGTCAAATAGATTCATTTTGAGATTTGCTAAAGATTGCTACAGTGTTATTAATTATTGGTGTTTTTACGGATTACCTTTAAGTGAGCATTAAATAATGAGAAGCTAATTTCAATGTACAGATGATTAACAAAACACCCTTTCATTTACAGAAACCAATCACCTTTTAGCTATATATACTTTATGTTGATTGCAAAAGTATTGTTAAAATATACGACTGCTTTTGAAAGGCCGATATTGGAAAAATGGAAATCCTGCAAAATGTGTAATTACAACCTTTACCAGCAGGGGCCAACGGGCCATGCTAATTGATATCCATCCTAATATTGAAAACCTATGGGGTACAAATTAAATAAAAAGTAAAAGAAGAAAACATCTCTTCGGTTTAGTGGTCTTTGTTTGTTGCAGGTGATCCTGATCATCTCGGAGCAGGTTTTCATGTGCCTGCGGTGGTTGCTGGTGTGTTCTCAAAGCAGCCAGGAGCTAAATGAGCAGCGCAGCAGCACCTGAGGCCTGGGGGCTGCGAGTCTGGAGTCTGCTGCTTCCTTCCTGCCAGTAGGACAGGAATGAGCTCATCACTGCTCTCCCCTGCTGTTAGCAGCCTGGAGAGCCCATCCACTCAGTCAGAGAGTCAGGAGGCTCATCCATATTGTGCGCACACACATGAATTGCTTTCCACCATGCTTCATACATTGTCAAACACCTTCCCCGAAATGAGAGGATATCGCGGCATTGTCGTGATTCCTGAGAGTGTACGCACTGTCCCAGCGGTCTCTTCTTTGTGATCAGCAACTGAAATGCTCATGTTCAATAATAATAGCTAACTAGGGCACACTGTTCATTAACCAGTTGGTCAGGACCAAATTAATGAATAATTCTTAAGTGAAAGAGATCAGGGCCCGTATTTATCAAGACTCTAAGAATTACTCTCAAGAACACTGCTAAGAATTGACTTAAGTGAAAAAAAAATTCTTGGCTCAAAGCTGCGCTTAAAAGTTAGGTATCAATCATCTCATTCATAATTTAAGCGAAGTGTAGGACTAAATCTTAAGTGTCAGTCTTAGAGATGATTCACGACACTTTGCTGTGCCACAAATGGGATTTTGGATGACGACATACGCATGGACCAATCACTGAATAGATTTCCTTAATTAAGAATATTCTCATAAATTCCTAATAGGAGTTTACTTTCAACACACATTTGACAATAAAGAATTTTCAAGAGAATACATTATGGCAAGGAAATGAAGCGTCATCACAAATCAATTTAGGGTGCCAATAGACGATAGTATAGTGTATCAACAATAGTCAATGATATCGACTGTTCTTGATGCCTTTGACGACAGCGAGACGAATATTATTATTATTATTTAATAATAATCGTTTTATTATTATGCCTATCTTTAGTGATGCAGCACAGAGAGCCGCTTCAGAAACTTGCCATGGCTCGGCTGATCAGCTCCGGTGGCCATGGAGCTGTAATGCGTCGCAGACGCATGCAGTGTAAATAAGGGGTAAGAGATTTATACATCATACAGTGTAGAACGCATAATACTCGCACTAGACTGAAGTCAGTTATGATGTTCTTTAGTAATGTAAATGTTCTTTGCTCGTTTTGAATAACTGAGGAAATGTAACCGTTTGATTAAGTGCTCGTCGCCAAACATTTCAAGAACATTCTTCCTCTCCTGAAAGATTCACGCAGGTCTCTGTCTCCTAAGCGCCATCACAAGCCCCTACTGGCAACTCCTAACCACTTGAGAGACCACTCGAGCTGTCTTAAATAACTGGGAGAGTAAGAGTGATTCTTAGCTTTAAGAAATTTGATAATTTGCTTTTATACTTAAGTTTGAAAGTAGGAGTAAATTTCATGAATTCTCAGCACTTAAGACTAAAATGGCACTTTGAGAAGCTTGATAAATACGGGCCCAGATCAGATCACAGCTAAAACAATGGATACACTGAAAAAAAGGGGTATAGGATTTCCTTTGAAACAATTTTCACTCAGAAATTGCTAGTAAATTTCGCACGATTACAAAGAAATGGCATACAGCACTGAATTGAACAGGAAATTTTGAAGTAGAAAAGCGAAAATAATATTTTCTTGTGAAATGTACTTCAATCAATTTTACGGTGTCCCTTCACTACAGAAAAATTTTTCTGGTTCCAAAATGTATTTTAAAAATGGATTTTAAATTAATTATTAAATAAATATTGATAAAGCAGGCCATTCTGGAGACATTTTGTTTTGCATTTACCTCCTTTGAATGTAAATAATAAAAAAGCAGCATAATCTAAAGCAGCATAATTACATAAATATATATTTAAAAACATTTCAAACAAGTTCAAATGAGCTTAAGGACTATAGAAATTTTGCAGCAAAATAAAATAAAATAATTGTTTTATTTTTATTGCCATGCCAGCATCTATGGCTATTTTCATTGGAAATAAAATCGCCTTTAAAAGAGCCTTTTTCTTGATGAACCCTATAAATTCAAGCAGGACAATGATTTCTCGACTGCAGAACTAGTTTGTCCTTTACTGTCTAGTGAGCTACTTAATTACAGCAAAACTCTTTCAAATTCTGGGTTACTGGGCAAAACTTTGAGTATCCTTATCACCTTGAAACATGAACAATCTGGGAGACACTAAGCTCCCATACCATATTTTCATTTGTGTTGGTCTTCTGCTGGGACACCAGGGTTATTAATTTCATTTGGGCTTCATTAAACCACATTCTGCAATTGGGCTCTTCCGTCTTTAATCATCATTTCTCCCCTTTTCCAGCGTGGCCTCCAGTGGCTTGGAGTGGAGGGTCACAATGTGTTCCCCCATCACATCCACAAAATGGATGACAATAAAAGATCATTCATTTCAATCACTCGCTGTTGGACCAGAGTCATCCAAATCCCTGCTGTAATTCATCCAAACTGGAGAGCAAATCGCCGTCTTACTGACACATCAAGGGATAATAAAGGAAACAAATAGGTACATAAGAGTTTGTACAAACACTTATTCCTGAATGAAAGAAATTAATGTGTAAGTAAATATAAAGACTGAAATATGACAGGAGTATAGTAATTATGAGTTTATGTTTATTGCACGTTATGCCCAAAACCACACCCATTACTCATTAAATGAATAGGGACAACCCTTTTAGACCACGTGCCGGGAGCGCTGACCATTTTTCCCATCGTTATACTTGCAAAAGTGGATTCGGAAACACCCTAAGTGCACCTGCGCCGTGCGCTTTAGACCACATGCTTAGATCGTTAAAATAGGGCCCAAGGTTTGCCAGGGCAGCACAATATACCTTTTTTCCTGTTATGATGAAGTTAAGGCCAGTAAATAAATGTTTACTTGATTTGACAGACAAACAACGAACTGGTAAATATTACTCACAGCCCAGCAAAAAGAGTGATCAGTTTTTGGAAAGAGAGGTGATGATACACACTTTTCACATATTTAGCTTTGCAATCATCCCAAAATATTAAAGGAATAGTTCACCCAAAAATGAAAATTTTGTCATCATTTATTCACCCTCGTGCCATTTCAAACCTGTATAAGTTTCTTTCTTCTGTTTCACATAAAAGAAGATATTTTGAAGAAATTTGAAGAACCAAACAGTTGTTGGTCCCATTGACTTCCATAGTAGGGAAATAAATACTATGGAAGTCAATCATGGGGACCATCAACTGTTTGATTACCAGCATTCTTCAAAATACCTTCTTTTATGTTCAGCATAAGAGAGAAACTCATACAGGTTTGGAACAACATGAAGGTGAATATAGTTCATCCAAAATTTTCATTTTTGGGTGAACTATCCCTTTAAATTTACTAGTACTGATATGATAGAGGAGTTTTAACTTGCTATTATCCAGAACTGTCACAAAATAAAACAAAAAACAAAAAAAACCTGTTACCAAAACAACTGTTTAAACTTGGTATTTGATAAAATGTCACAAAAAAGCAAAAAATAAACAAACAAACCTTTACAAGGACAAACTGTTTTATCTTGGTATTAGCCACCACATCATAAAACAAAACAAAAAAACGAAACAAAACAAAAAAGCAAAGTAAAAAAACACAACAAAACTGCTAGTATAATAAACTAGATTTTGATTGAAGTAACTACCGTCACAAAACAAAACTATTAATTTATTTTAAACTGTTTTAACTGCTTAACACTGTCATAAAAAACAAACAGACAAAATACCACAACAATTTACTATGACAAAAATGTTTTAACTTGGTAGTATTAGCCACAATACAAAACAAAACCTAAATTAAAAAAAAAAAAAAAAAAAAAAACTGCTAGTATAATTTTAACTTGGTATAGCCATCACTGTCATGAAAAAAGACAAAACAAAACCATTACTGATTAAACTGTTTCACTTTTTACAAACAAAACCTTTTTTTTTTTTTTTGTCAGACTTTCTGAAAACTTTCAATATTTATTGCGATTTTTCAGTTATAACAGCAACTGTACAGCAACCATGGCATTTTTGTAAGGGGCCTTCAACCTCAGTATCTTTGGCTGTCCACTGTCCAAGGCTTATGCTCATGGGTAACATTAACGTCGACCCACACAAACAACCTCTACATTCTACACCGTTAAAACCCTAATTTTATTCCATTGACTTAAATAGAGTTTAACTCTGCGGAATGAAGGCAGGTCGGTCTCCCTTCAGGAGAGCACAATAACCTCGCAGAAGCGCAGCCAAAAGCTCTTAGCGCTGTGACAGAGCAGATGCCTGGAGTAATGACAGTGGGGATTATCCAATAATTGTGGATGCGTAAATCATTTCGGCTGGGTACGGGCCGCCATGATTAGGAGAGTGAGCGAACAGTTACTTAAAACAAAGAACATATTTAAATGTGTTCTTCAAGGGAAAAGAGCTTTAAATTAAGCTGGTGCACGTATCTCAGACAGCGCCTGTGCTCATTATATCCTTGTAAAGAGGAGAATATGGTTAAAATAGTCTTTGAAAGGCAAGACATTGCCCAAGGGGGAGGAAGGATGCTATCTTTGTATTCCAAGCCATGGTGGCACGTTTATCTGTAATAGATCAAGCACAACGGAGGCGATGACAGTCTCTTATACTCATCTTGCTTTCTTGCGCTTCCTTTCTTTCATTTTTTCATCCGAGGCAACATTTTCACATTGCCTTCCACCAGGAGCTCACATTGTTGTCTTCTAATCACATTGCTCGCACTCTCTCGCTGCCTGCCGTAATTGTTTAATAAATTTTATTCAGTTAAGCATGAATTATTGTTAATTGAACTAAAAAGTAATTTTCTTAATTGAAATGAAGCGGGGGAGGGAGGCATATTAACAAGGTTAAAGCAGGATGCTTGCCTCAACGCCTCGAGATTTGAAATGTCATTTTATGTCAATTGTTTAGTCATACATTCATTTACTTCATAGTTTCTTTCACGCAAACTCTCAGTATGCCATAACACAGGGAGAAAAAAAATAGAAATTCACTTGTATTAGCTTTGAAGACAAGCTTTTAGCTGCTTTTGAACATCTAAATATTTATTTACACCCTTATTTCTACATCACTGTAAACTATCCATTTATATGCTGCTGTCACAGAACTTTTTAATGACTTGTGTCAATGTTTCTTAATGCATTGAACTCTATGAAGTAGGACTGTAAGACATTAAGTGTCATTTTGAAAAGCTAAAAAAGAAAAATACTTTTTACTCTGACTTTGAGTCTTTTTGTTTAGATTTTGAGTCATTTTAAAGTGTTCATACTTCCATATACTACATATACTCTTTATATGCATGTATAGTCTTTACAAGAAACAATTCAAACCTCTTTCAGTAACCATACAGTGAACCAATTTAGTTAAGACACATTCAGACTGTTTTTGACCCATTCAATATGACCATAAAATAATATGTTTTTGTATTGTTATTATTATTAAAAAATGTACTATACAAAAAAAAAAATCTGTATTTATAAAACTGGAAAAAAAAATAGTACACTGTAAAATTACAATACTCATATTTACGTCTTAATTTCTTATTTTTCAAATGTAAAACGGTCAAGCTTTTAATTTGTAGGCAAATAAATATATGCCCTGCCGTTTCATAGTGAAGCACGGCACAGTGTTCATTTACACGCATACAGCTTATAATTCAATTTGTATATTTATTTAATTACATTGTTCCTCACAATATGACCTTCGCGTTCAAGCATGGATGTTATTTCGTCATATTGTTCGCCGTATTGTTTCGCAAACTACTGTATAGCACCTAAAACTGACCAATTAGATCAGCCCAGAGGCAAGATAACCGATGTTCTCTGACGCCATCTGCAATTTTTTTTCATGTGGAGGTCACAGCGGCAAATGATGCTTACGCTGTGAGATGCGTTGAAGCCCTTATTCATGTGAAAAAGCCTTGAGATGTCTCTCTGGAATCATTTAAGCGGGCCAGAGAAACTTGAACTTGGAGAGGTTTGTGTCCACAAATATTAGTGCAAGTGGTTACATAAAACCCAGATTTATTGTTCTTTCCAGCTTCGATATCAGCTGCTGCCAGGAAAGGGTCAGTGGGACAAAACTTGAGACCACTTACCATCCTCTCAAGACTTTGAGAAACGGACAATTCCTGCTTAAGAAAGAATCTATTGATGGTTTTGACAGCAATGTTGCATTATTATCTTTAAACAAGTACTATCATTGCCTTGGCCTGTCTGAACACTCACATAGGATGATTGGAAAGTTGTTTATTTTATTTTTTGTCCCTCAGATCGGTTGTGTTTACAATGACGCATTAAAAGTAAGTGCAACAAGTGATTCCAGCTGTTGGAAGGGGACAAAAATGCTGATTGTTCCCAGACTTATACACAAGATGAAGTCGCCAAAAACACTAATATCACAGTTTAAATGCTCTGTTATGTAAAGGACGCGGCGTGTGAAAGAATGTCTGGGTAAAGTTACTCTGAACGAGGTATCACCGGTGTAACTGATGCTGCTGACAAATGTCTTTCAGAAGAACAATCATCCTGACAGCTGGACAGTAGGCAGTGACATTATTGCTCTGCGTCCTTCCACCTCCTGTGAACACGGCAGACATTGGGCTCATGCTCTGAATGATTTAGGCGACTTTAATAATTCAGTGTTTCCCTGAGCTAATTAGATAAGTGCCAGAGGTTTAAGGTCTTGTGAAGGCCCCAGGGGACATGTGGAGGAATGAGCCGTGTGAAATACAATCTCACCATTGTAGCTGCTTTAGAGGAACATTTCATTGTATATTTACACATTTGATTCAGTTCATCAAATTGGACAAATTGCTGGGGCCTGATAATAATTACTTGAAAATGATTTATACTCACAATCTCAACTTAAAATAAATACTCTAATCCGAATACAATAAATATACTGAACAACCAAGCTTCTTGGAATGTCCTTTGTTGTTTTTCTATCACAAATTATATGGCAATTCATAGTTTTTACTTCAAAAAAAACGTTCATTTGACAGTATTTTTACAGTAAATTTCATATTATGTGATTTCAAACCATACAGTTTTTTCATATATGCTAACAGTAAACCAGCTACCAATTTTTTTACTTACATTTTTGTACAGTGCACATCTCTCAATTGTTAATACACTTTAGCAAAATGTATTTATGTATTTATTTAATTAGTTAGTTAGTTAGTTAGTAGGGATGTACAGATATTACAATTCTGGTTAAACATAAATATGACTTAATATTTCTTGAATATTTTAGAATTGTGTCTAAATAAACTAAAAATAAAATACTATAAACTAAAATCAATATATATTTTTTTAAATTTACAAGTGAATTTATGCATCACAAAATTAGAATGTTCATGTGAAAAATGGATATTCATTTTGAGATTTGCTAAAGATTACATTATTAATAGTTAGAGATTAACTTGTTAAGTGAGCATTAGATGACAGCAAAGGAAATATACATGTAAAAATAGGGGAAATTATCATGCACAGTTAAATATAAAAATGCTCATTCGTAAAATGCTTTAAATAAATGCATCTACTAAATGAATACATGTTAAATATAAATATTTATTTGGAAGGTTTGCATTTTAAGAGGGGTTTCTGGATGTTTCAAGATGGATATGGATTTATTTTTATTTTTTATTTTTTATTTTTGGTCTTGTCATACATATACACACACGCACACTGAGAAAGTTACAGCATTTCCTCTCAGAGACCTCTCTAGACGCTCTGGCCTTTTCTACCAAGTTAACTTTAGGTCAGGTCTCCAGACAGCGTCATTTTCTACAAGGTGAACCTCCTCACAGGAAAGCTGTCACCCCTGCCTCACCCCTCCACCTCCACAGCCAGCGCAACTGCAGGAGGAGAACCACAAACACAAGCAGATATCCCTCTTATCTAATGCACTGAAGCCTCTAACATAAACACAAAGTGTTGTTTCACAGCACTGCTGGTAAAACCAAGAGGTCTTAAGCTTCCTAACAGAAATAGAAAGCTCAGAAGTGAATTTTTATCTAAGGGAACAGAGACACTTAGTGAAGAAACATTTTTATCATCACAGAGTGCAAGAACTGTGTTGCATAAACACATCCTCTTTCGTGAAACTTTGTCTTTATCTGCATGGCTTTTGCATGTGCCTGACTGAAGCTGATAAATCACATGTAAAGAGAATTGCGTAAAGAGAATTTTACACTAATATGAGCCTGGAAGCATAGACGATTTATCATGCAACATTACACAAATACAATTGTACACAACAACAAAAATAATGATAATACAATATATTGTGTACATGACAATGTACAGTAAACCAGACTACTAAATCTAGACGGGGATTCAGTTCTGCTCACATACTAATGTCTAATTGTATCAGTGGTCTTGCCTGAGGTTTTATGTGATCACAAACACTGAAAATATGAAATCCATCTGACATCACTGACAGAAATCCAACAAAACATTTTGTCAGCAGAACTCAACAAAGGAAAACAAAAGACAAATGAAAGCTGACCAACCTATAAATGAACTAACCACAATAAGCAACTGTTTATGCCATATCAAAAGACTCTGTCTTCACTTTAGCAAGATCTAAAATCAGCCTTTCATCAAGAAATTTTACATGAATTAGTCAATGAAGCCAATTAGAATGCTTTTTACTTGCTTGTGAAAGAGGAAGTAAAACAAATGAAAAGTCTGCAAATTTGTCTCATCTCGTGAGAACATAATGACTAAGCTCATGAGAAAGACCTCTGCAAATGATCCAATCGGAGAAAACTTTGCCTAGAAATCCACAGACTGACAGCTATGCATAAACTCAAACAAAAGCAGAGTGAAATGAATGACCTACTGTAAACAAACTGTAAGTTTCCTACAGCCAACGGCTTCCTTTATTCTGAACAGAAATATCATGCTCTAAAAACCTCAAGAGGTGAATAAGAGAGGAGATGGAGTGCTGTTCTTACTCAGCTGTTTCCAATGCAACATCAACATGTCACATGTTGTGAGAAACACTGACAACAAGTTAGGAGTAATGAATTCACACACAGGCCTTTCGCCCACGCGACAGAAATAGAACCATGTTCTATCATCAATGCCATCACAAAGATGGAACATTTTGCTCTATATGTCAGGTACAACACATATAAACCTTATGTTTTTATGAAGGCAAAACATTACTGTTACTTCTGACCAGCGTTGGGGAGAAAAGTTTAAAACAGCGACGCTACTAACTTACTAACTTATCTACTTTCGCGTATCGTACCAGTAGTTCCACTGTTTTCAAAACAATGCTTTTCCAGTGACTGGATTCTTACCTCCATCGTGGTGTAGCACGACAAAACCCGACATTACTATGTTTTTGCTGTATTTTATTGTTCTTGTGCTTTTACAGCAATGCTAACTGACTTTGTCAAACGCTCTTCTCTCTCTGATTTGTTACGTCCGATTCATTTTTTGATTTGGGCTGTTTGCACAGTTGCAAATGATTCAATGAATGAATGAATGAATGAAAACGTTTTTTTTACAGTGAAACACGAGATTAAAAAAAAAAAAACATTGGATCTTTTCTTAGTTCTTTTTTTTTTTCCTCAAAAACTCCAGAGTTTTTGAGTCTTTTGAACGATTCATTGATGAATCAGTTCATATGAGTCATTTATTTGTGGATCAGACTAGACAGGTATGTTTAAACATACATTGTCCCATTATATAGTTGTGACTTTAGTCAAATTTATATATGTATATATAGGCTATATATATATAGGCTGTGTATATATATATATATATATATATATATATATATATATATGCGTGTGTGTGTGTGTGTGTGCGTGTGTGTGTGTGTTTTAAGGGTGTCTTGAATGTGGTTGACCTACTTCATATCATGAGTGTCTTATTTGCAAAAAAGGTTTAGAAAACACTAATAGAGAGTGCTATGGAAAAACACCAAATGCTAAAATATATGATCCACTCAAAAAACAATTAAATTAGCCTACAAAAACTTATTCCCTTCTGGTACCATCTTATTGTAATGGATATCTTCTCAAACCATGAAAGTGCTCTTCATGTTGCATTTCAGTGGGCGAAAGCACGTCTTTGAAATTCATCAGTGGTACCATACAGAAGGTTCCTGCAGCAATTCTGCAAACAAATGAATACCAGCCACCCTCCCACATACACCAGCTCTGTTATACAATCCAAACTACAGAGGTAATCTCAAGAGGAACATGTTGTCAGTTGATTTACCTCTGTAGGGGTAAGATATTTGAAGTTGATAGTTTCATTGAAGTGAACAGAGATAGGCTGAGACCTTGAAACTGATGAAACCGCTCAATATACACTACTACAAAATAAATATAACATACCAACATCCAATAAATCAAAACGACTATTTATTAACATAGGCTAAAGGCTGTTTTGATGCTCTCCAGAGTTTGACATTTACCACAGAAATGCCGTAGTCAAGGAAACTGGCTTTAAAGTGACCATTTACAAGGTCCTTCCATCTTTAGCTTATTTAGGTGATTAATAAGTAAGCAAGTACACACAAATTAATAAAATAATTCACCACTGAACCTTTCTTATTTTATTTATTTATTTATTTATTTTTTCTCATGGAAGTGCAAATTAAATACATCAACAGAATCATCACATGGTAAATAATTAAATAAATAAATATATACAAAAAGGAAAGTAGTGCTCACTGCAGAGCCAAAAGGCTCAAATAGGTGGAGTTTGGCCTATTCTCCACCTCTGTGGTCCTAATGGGTGAAGCTTGACCTAGTTAAGGATTGGTTTATGGTTAGGGTGTGGTTGGACCTTCAAGCTCCATCCATTACGTCCTGAGAGGGGGAGCTGGATGTCAAGCTCAACCCATTGGCTCTGCAGTGGGTGGGGAACTTGGACCAATGAGGGCAAATAGGTGGAGCTTGAGCAGCTGTAGCTTCCCAGAACTGCACATCCCTGGAGATGAAAAATGTAAGAAACAATGTAGGGAGTGACAGTGAATGTCAGTATCTATCCATTACGCCGTTTCATGTCACTGTAACTGAGAATCAACATCTCACCCCAAGCCTAAACATAACCATTAACTACCATTAACCACTGACAGAATTATGAGGGAATTGATAAGTTTGTAAAAACGTTGTTCAAGCTCCAACCACAACCCTAAAATCTGATTGCTTGATGGGAATGTTGAACTACGCATTTGATTTTAGTTCTGAGGATTCAAAATTCCATGACACTCTCCGACCAATCGAAAAACAGCGAGGATGAAAAATCCCACCCCCACTAAAGACGTTGCCCCCCAACTGTACTTCTCATCTTCCCCAAACAATTTTCTACAAGGCCGCAAAAAGACAGTGTACCATCTGTTTTATCCCTATTCAAATGCAGTATCTCAAACAGTGGAGTGATCAGTGTTATGTTAGAGCAAACATAGCAATTAAGCTAATTAAGTTCCCGCAGATTCCCTTTGATTTATGGCAGTCGGAGGAAGACGATTTCAGGAAACACTGATTCTCTCCCTCTGCTGTGCTGCGATGATGATGGGCCTTTAACAGCAGCGGGAGTAAATGGCTCCTCCGGCGTCTGTCACTAACCCAGGCCAGCATGGGATGAACAGTCGTGATGACAGGGCCAGAGTACTGTGTCAACATGCTGACCCCAGCTGTCAATCACTGAATGATGCCCCAGTGCAGCGATGTGTGCAACAAACAGAGACGAGAACAAAAAGAGGGGGATGAGGTGACGAAGGTTGGGAAAGGACACAGAAAATAGAAAAGAATCGTCTAGACCAGCAGTAAAATGTCTAGTGATCAGTGCGACTTATTCTAGTCAAGAGGCAGCCACTTAAACAGGAAAAAACTGTTTTTTTAACATCTTTTATAATAAACATTTGTTTTCTTTTTTAAAATTCATTTAGATATTTTTGCGGGGGCATAAAGCATAAAAAATGTTAGAGTAATACAACCGTCCTGCTATCATAATGAAGAAAAAAGACTCAAATTATTTAAAAAAAAAAAAACTTAGTTTGGCATTATCTTTATTGTTATTTTTTTAAATATATGCACATTAATATTCATTTATTTCATATATTCATAAGAAATATTCCTTAATATTAATATTTGCATAAGAACATTTGGAAAACAAATCAAAGTTAAGTGGTGTAAACAACATGCAGAAAAAACAACAGGAAATGATATCATAGAGATAAGTCTCTTAAATATAAATACATAATTTTGCCTTTTTCATTACAAATTTAAGTTGTAAAATGTCATGTGGTGTGACTCTCTGAAAAAAAATATTTTAATATTTGAAATACTTGAAAAATATATATTTAATATGTTTGAAATTATTTTTGACAACTTTGTTACCAGACACACTAATAAGCTGCTGGAAATTGCGTCAAGCCAATCAGAATGGAGCTAGCTGTTTTTCTGTCAAACAGTCAGTGAATGGATGTTGGGTGGTCTGTGAACATGCCATAAGAATAAAAAGAATAATAATTTATATTGATAACAGACATTTTACAACATGGTTGAAATGCCTGCAGTTTTGAGATTTGTGAGCGATGATGGCCGTAACTTTAGGTCAAATTGAATTACTGATAGAAATAAACTCAATTTTTGTGTTTTCACAGCACAGCTACTGTGCATATTTTCCTCATATAGTCCTCACATCTAATCATTTTTCCAATATAAAAGAACATCTTTGCTTGTTTTTCAGCTGTATATGCAGCTGGGGAAGCCTTCACATGTAAAACAACCCATCTGCAGTACACAGAAAAAACACAGAGCTCATCTCTACGTACTGTACTACATAAAAGTTTCTCTTATTTTCTTAGACATAGATGTTGTTTTCTACTCTGTAGGAGTGAATTGCTCTTGTCTCTGTAGGACACTCCTGGACAGATAAATGGGTGGGTGGACGACCCAGCAGCCCGGCCACAGCTGTGCCCTGTGAGACACCCGCCTGGCCATACACCCACACACACTCATCCTGCTCAGCAGGAACACACAGATGTGGGTCATTGGACATCTGTTTCCACATTGCTGCCCATATTCATTTTAATAACCACTCCCATAATCACACGGATTATTTGAATATTAGTGAGCACACTCAAAGTTGCGGCCCAGAGTCTGGCTCTGGTTAAAGTATAATGCAGGGCACCATATGGTCAAAAAGGTCAGGCTTTTCTCCAGCAGCACAAAGACAAAAGCTAAAAAAAAATGGCTTATAGGTTAAGCAGGGTCTCTCCATAAACAATATTTAAAGATAAAAGCAATGAAAAATGTTTATTCTGCCTTAAACATAAGTAATCTGTCATTGCTGCAACATATAACTCATTAGTGACATAAAAACGCCTTAAAAACACATCAGCAAGCCTGAAGTATAATTCTATGGCAACATATACTTTACTTGAGGGAAAAAACAGTTGGGAATTTAGGAAAATAGAAATTTCTATGCAAAGACTGCATTATTTTATTGACATTTTACATTATATTCATAAACTGTCATATACTAAAATGGGTACGGGGACTCCACTGTACATGCAAATATCTCTTAATAATACAGTATACAGAGAATTAAAAACAAGAGGTTATAATTCAAAAAATTATTATTTTTTAATGGTGCCTACAAAATTTGTGGCAAACCCATGACAAGATAAAACGAACTCTAATAGTAATCACATTATGAATTTGATTCATCTAGCATGTCTGAATTTGCTTATCTAATGAGATGCAAAAAAACTAGGCTTTTCCTAATAATCTGCCACCAATGCACACATCAATTAAAAGCACCAATTTAAAACATGTAAAATTATGCCTCTTCTGATTATTCTGGGTTCCAGAAGAAAATAATCCTTCCCTTCTCTGTCGTACACACTCCCACACATCCCCTCTACGCTTTTTATTACCCTCTTTTTATTCTCCTAAGAGATCTATTTGTGGAAGTCATGGCCTGCCGGTGTTTATAGTTCTCAGCGGACCCTCAGTACCGCTATTGCTGCTGCTGATGTTCTCTGTCTGCCACTGCAACAGCTGCCGTCACCATGGTGCTGTTTATTACTGAACATCACATGCCCCAAACTCCAGGACCTATAACTGCTCCAACAACAGCCTCTTATGATCAGTAAAGAGAACACGTGACTTTGCTCTTGCGGACAAAAGTTTTTCAGATATTATCATTTGCATTATATTTTACCTTTACATTTATTAATTTAGCAGACACTTTTATCCAAAGCATCCAGGTGTCACTCACTTACTGACCTCAAGCTTCTGGAGAAGATGTAGACTCATAAGAGCGAGTGGAGGTAAGAGGATGCAGAGCCCTTGGCTGTTCTTTAAGGACGCATCAATGTTTTGAACTTAACGCAAGCAGCAACCAGTAGCCAGAGCAGAGAAATAAACAGAGGTGTGACGTGTGCTGTCTTGGGATTATTGAAGACCAGTCATGCTGCTGAGATCTGAAACATTTGTAGAGGTTTGATTGCATGTGATGGAAGTCCAGCCAGAAGAGCACTGCAGTGGGCCTGGGTGAGAAGTTGTGCTGCATGCTCCCTTAGTATGGGCCAGATGTTGTGCAATGCAAACCTGCATAACTGTGCTGTCCCTGTCTGTCTTTGCTGAGTTGAGCTCTAGGTGTTGTGCTTGCATTCATGCTGAGATGTCTGCAGTCTATGATCTGTGCAGCTACCCTTGGATCATCTGGTTGAAATGAAAAGTAGAGCTGTGTGTCATGAGTATAGAAATGGTAGGACAAACCATGTGCCTGTATAATGGGTCCCAGCGATGTAGTGTATATGGAGAAGAGGAGTGGTCCATATACGGATCCTTGAGGAACACCCCTGACCAGCTGATGTGCTTTAGATATTTATGTTTTGGCAAATTGATGGTGAATTTGTATGAATTTGTATACTCTCATCAATGCATGATGATGATCAAGTTTAAGAGTTTAAGGGTTACTTTTTTTTCTAAAAAGTAACTTGATTTTGTACAGATCAAATAGTATTACTTCACACAAAATCACCAATTAACTTTTTTTTATTTTTGAATTTAATTTTATTTTTCATTTAAAAAAATCTAAACTAAATCTTTCTCACACTGCATAAATTAATTGCATTTTTAATATATTTTTTACTAAATTAATAGATAAAATTAAAAAAAAAAAAAGTCACATCATTGACCCATTGATGGTCTGCATAACTTTCAATAGCTTGCAATAATTAGATTAAACATTAGATGTATTGCTGGTAAAAATAAGATGTCAATTTGTTTTGACAAGGAATTAACACTGTGCAGAAACCATCTGTGATAATACATATTATATACGTATGTATGTGGGCAGAAATGAATCATATAGAATAGTGAAACTGCTCAAAGTAACAAACTTCTCAATTTTGCATACACTAAACTAGCACAGAGCAGAAGGAACATATGCACTCTTCCATGTTAATTTGCATAAAAATTAACTTTTCTTAACTTTGTCACATCACTGGACACTATGCTGTCAATGGCCCCTATCTCTCATGTCACCAGTTCTCTTTGAAAATGAGTGTCCTGGTCACTTTGTAAGTCACTGTCAGTGTGAACTCAGTGTGAACTTGTCCACAGCTCAGTCTTGTTTCTTGGTAGAAGACACACACTCACACTGCAGTTGGCCAGCAGCAGCTTGTGAGCACATGGACTGATCAGCCACAGGCTGGGAAGTTAATGACATTTGTGAGAGCTTTTGACAGAACCTACATGAGGTGAGCAGTCTGCCAGGGACCTTAAGGCCACACACACGTGTGCACACACATACTGTACAACACACACATACACTGTTCTATCCACATACACACGCATATACACACATACAAGTGTAAATATTTGGTTTAACAAAGTTTCAATTTGATTACTAAATGATGCAATGCAAAACAAAATCTGAAATTTCTTCACAGCCTTTTATGTTTCAATAAGATTATTGTGATATAATTAATAATTTCACAGCAGAAGTCAAGAATTGTTGTAAAATTGTTGTTATATACTTATATAAAAAAATAAAAAACAAAAAACATAGATTATTAGAGTACATTTTACAAGAACAGACTTTTTCAGTTTTACTACTGTAAAATTTCACATTTAATACAACATGCTACTTGTTGTGTCTTTCTAATTGTTTCTAATATTTTTTTTTCATTGTATAGGAACACTACTAACATCCAATCAACACTGCAATAAAACATTACACTTTCACAGGCACTAATTTCATATGCTGGGAACTCAAATACAGCATATATACTTCCCAAAATGAGCAGACACACTGTGAACATTGTACGTGTAAGTAAAAGATAGAGCATGTTTAGCGGAGCAGCTGATGGGTGGACTGCAGCGGGTTCGAGACAGGAGGA
Organism: Spinibarbus caldwelli; assembly: GCA_039654775.1. Lineage (NCBI taxonomy): Eukaryota > Metazoa > Chordata > Actinopteri > Cypriniformes > Cyprinidae > Spinibarbus > Spinibarbus caldwelli. The sequence continues at coordinate 19,118,442 of CM077251.1, forward strand.
AGAGGATCTGTTACGCAACATGTGAGATTCTGCTAATCTGCTTTGGCCGCCTGCTCCTCCTAAGTGTCTCCATCATCCACACACTCACAAACACACAGGTGTCACTAATGGGTTTAAAAGCCATGACTCTGGCCTCATGCACTTGCATGTGATCAGAGAACAAGGGAAACGATTTTTCAGTTTGACTTATGAGTTTAGAGAAAGCAGCATATGGCTTTCATTCTTCAGAAAAAATATGTATACCTCCATGCCTCAAATGAGCCTATAACATGTCTATTTAGGCGGGAATATCACAAAAACATATTCAGATCCAATTTCAACCCAAAATTAAAGGGATAGTTCACCCAAAAATGAAAATTTTGTCATTAAATACTCACCTTCATGTTGTCTCAAACCCGTAAGACCTTCGTTCATTTTTGGAACACAAATTAAGATATTTTTGATAAAATCCGAGAGCTATTCTTGTAGCTTTATAAAATTAAGGTTGAACCATTGATGTCACATGGACTATTTTAACGATGTCCTTACTACCTTTCTGGGCCTTGAACATGGTAGTTCTTGTACGTGGTGGCATTGCTGTCTATGCAGGGTCAGAAAGCTCTCTGATTTCATCAAAAATATCTTAATTTGTGTTCTGAAGATGAACGAAGGTCTTACGGGTTTGGAATGACATGAGGGTGAGCAATTAATGACAAAATTTACATTTTTGGGGGAACTATTCCTTTAAAGGATTAGTTCACTCCAGAATTAAGATATCCTGATAATTTACTTATCCCTATGTCATCCAAGATGTTCATGTCTTTCTTCAGTTGAAAAGAAATTAAGGTTTTTGAGGAAAACATTCCAGGACCAACGGGTACAATACAGCTTTTGGGGGCAGTCGTGGCCTAATGGTTAGAGAGTCGGACTTGTAACCCAAAGGTCGCAGTTTCGAGTCTCAGGTCCGGCAGGGATTGTAGGTGGGGGGAGTGAATGTCCAGCGCTCTCTCCACCTTCAATACCACGACTGAGGTGAGACCTTTGAGCAAGGCACCAAACCCCCAACTACTCCCCGAGCGCCGCAGCACTGGCTGCCCACTGCTCCGGGTGTGTGTTCACGGTGTGTGTGTGTTCACTGCTGTGAGTGTGCACTTGGATGGGTTAAATACAGAGCACAAATTCTGAGTATGGGTCACCATACTTGGCCACACTTCACCTCCTTTCCTTTTCTTTCCTTTTCAGAAGGGCTCTACACGATCCCAGCTGAGGAATAAGGTTCTAGCGAAATGATTGGTCATTTTCTAAAAAAAACAAAAATGTATATACTTTTTAATCACAAATGCTCGTCTTGCATTAGCTCGACTTCACGTACTATGTAGTCACGTTGGAAATGTCATGCATGACGTAGGCAGAAGTACTGACCCTGTGTTTGCAAAGCAAATGTGCAAAGAACGTGGTGAGCATAAGAGACATCTTATTGATCTCAAACTATATATACACACACATGCAAAATTATTTCTTTTTTGGGGTGGGATTAAATATGACCCATACACAACATTTTTATGTATTGACCTGTGGTACTGACACAGCTTGTCTGCTGAAATGAGATAAAATAATGCTTCCCTTTTAAGAGGCACCAGGATCTACTGTGTGACAACAAGGTTATCAATTCATCTATAAGTGAAACCAGTTAAACCCTCATGCAGCATATCATGCCTTGACCTGGTTTCAGCTGCAAACAGGGCAACTTAGTGTAACCACATGCTAACTGTGTTTCACCTGAAATGCTTTGAGTGGTTCCTATCTGGGTTCACACACGGATCATGTCTTTTTTTCTGTTTCGTGTCTCAGTCGGTCTCACTAACTCCACGTGTTTGAGTTTACAAATCTCTTCTTTGATCTGGTCCAGTTCATTAACCTAGACACACAGGGTCAGCTGTACACAGCGGATAAGCTTGATTGTGACCACATTACTCAGCAGGCTAGCATACGGCAACACCTTTCTCTCTCTTTCTTCTAGATACTAGCTGCGTCTCTTCAGGAGAAACAGGCTGCTCACCTCTTTAATACCCACTGTCACATGGGCCAGGCACGGGCTGGATTGACTATGCCATTGATCTGAGGGGGAGTGTCTACAGATAAAACACACACACACACACACATTGTCAAAAGTCACCCAGATAGTCGTCCTGAGAGGAGCCAGAGCAGCTAGTCGCTAAACCACATCATTTCTCAAGCTGTGCAGGATTTGAGCGGTTAGCAAGAGATCAAACAAGCTACAGCTCATTTGGAAGCCGCCCTGCTTGCTCTCGCAGTTGTTTCTGCCTTGAGACAGACTTTATTCGGTGATGCTGGGTTGACTGTTTTTTTCTTTACGCTCCTGGAACAACAACATGCAAAACATTAATTAATGCAGCGATAGAAGGCAATATAGAAACAGGTTGGAGAGGAACGACAGATGTAAGAACAGAGAGATAGACAGTATGAGGCTTGCTGTGAGCGCTATTTGTGACTAATATAATCATGAAAATGTGCATTATAACCTATATAAAATACAGCATTTTGCTTGGCTTCAAAGCGTAAAACAACAGCATTAAGACTAAGCACAAACATCTGGTAAACAAGTAAATCAAATAAAAGAAAAATATTTGAACAGTTAGCGATCCTAATTTGGCCACACCCACTTTCCTTATTTTCAGCAAATCAGTACTGCTAATGTTGCACAATCTCATTAATATTAATGACTGATAAGAATTATATTGTGCTGCTTGTACACTTTTCCAGATCATTTCTACTCCCTTGATGAAATGTATCCATCCAGAACCCATAAGTCTTGCATGTTAGTTTCAAAAACAATAAAAACGCTTAAAAAGCAAAATCAAAATGATCTCTGTTAGAGGAAAATATAGGATCATTCAAAGGATGAAAATTAAGTTTATGTGCAATGTGTATATGGAAGTAAGCTCATACTCATTCTGGAGAGGGGACCGTGTAATAATTCAATAGTCAACCACTGAAAAATCCATATCGATTGATCACTAATCTGAATATTGGATGAAGAGGAGTGTCCCAATGTGGTTGGTATGGCCTTGGATTCGAGAGTAAAGAATTTCCCATGAGGCCTCCATCCATCTTCTCTTGAGTGACTACTTCATTCTCAAGAGGATATCCAAGAATTAATAAGTCAATAGTATGGCATGAGTCCAACTCATTCCCTTAATCCGAAAATGACACACACATACACGTATGCATACACACAGCAACGCTGGCTGTGAAGAGTTAAAGTAGTGTAAAAGCTTTTTGAATTTTGTAATATTAATGTAAATTATACTGTTTTGAGTAATTATAAAGTATTATTTGGTGATTTGTAAAATAATATTTTTTATTATATTTTTAATTTATTATTTAATTCATTATCATTTAATATACTACTTTTATTTTTAAGCTGATTTAAAACCAGAAGTGTTTTGTTTCTCCATTAGCTGCTTCTTTTTTTTTCAGGTATTACCTATATAAGGTGTTTTTATGTAATTATAAAATATTGTTTGGTGTTGTGTAAAATTATACTTATTTTTATTCTATTTTATCTTTGATTTAACATTTAATATACAACCTTTTTTATTTTGAAGTTGATTTAAAACTAAATGGTTTTAGACCCTTTATTAGCTGCTTTAGTGATATACAAGCTATGCCCTTCATCTTTCAAAGGTTTGTACCTGATTTTTACTGATTATTGTATCTGATTACAGTTTTAGGCACTTATTATTCTGTTTATGCTATAAAAATCAGTGGGGAAAAAATGTGTCAGTGGGCAACCTCAAAGGTTCAATAAAAAAAAATTTAAAAAATAAATAAATAAAAAAATAAAAAAATAAAATAAAATAAAATAAAAAAGTAGCATGCAATGAAAAAAAAAGAAAGGTAATTGCCTTTTATCTAGTATTAACATTACTAAAATACCAGTCAAATATCAATCAAATATGTCCACAAAACTAACATTTTATGAGGTGTACTTAATTTTCACAGCACTTTATGTGGTGAACCCACAAATCTCGTACAAAAAGATATAAAACTTAAAATATAAACAAGTTTAATTCTAACTGACAATGATTTCCACAGCAGTGTCCCTTCTCTGACCCCGCTCCACCCCTGTCCTCTCAGAAGAGCAGCCCCAATGAGCGCGCTAATTAACACTCATTAGTTCATCATTGTCTTATCCTCTCCAACAAGCCCACAGATGTAACCAGGAAGCCACTCGGCTCAGTCGGAGGTAGACTTCTGTCTAGCAAGCAATCGTGCGGCTCGGCAAGGAAATGATGACAAACTACAGCCAGCCACATGCTGAGAGGTTGGACGACTGTGAGTGATTGAGTGATCAGTGATAATGAAGAGATATACAGGGAACCAACAGGATGGCGGCAAAGCAGCCTTCCTTATGGAAGATGCATATATTTTAACACACGACCACTGAGCACACATGGAAACCAGCAAGCACAGAGAGAGATGGCTTTCCATGCATCTCGCCACATTTTTCCCACATGCATTCATTTCAGTCCAATGATCCGTAGTGGACTCATAAAGGAACATCTGCGATTAAGCATACAGCAACCACAGAAAGCGAGAGAAGAGACACAGATGACACCAGCTCAGCAGACACGACAAAGACAGCAGATTAGTGGGCAGAAGTTGACACACTCATCTCCCAGAGGAAGATCTGGACACCATACGCCTGCTCCAACATTATCACAAACACTCCCGACACACGGTCCTACAGTAACACTAACAGCTTATGTGCACACACTGGAACTTTTTATTGCTCAGATGTTGCTCTTTCATATAGTCAGCAGACTGCAGTGACTTAGTTGAATTTCATTTTTCAGCTTTGGAACTTTTCTATCATAATTTCAAACATTAGGATAGAAGAAAAGAGACATTTGTTGATATGTATAAAATAAACGAGAAAAGCATAGGCTGGTCTTAGAAAAATATGCAACATTTCATGTTGAAATGTGTTAAAAATTACTTTTTTTTTGCAGACATAGGTATCTTAGAATATCGAATCTCAATTTGTAACTGTAGCCAAGTTTTTGCCAAAAAAGGTTTAGCAAATCTAATTGCCAATTATTTTTGTTTACCTTTTGCACTTACAGGTGCATCTCAATGAATTAGAATGTCGTGGAAAAGTTCATTTATTTCACTAACTCAACTTAAATTGTGAAACTTGTGTATTAAATAAATTCAATGCACACAGACTGAAGTAGTTTAAGTCTTTGGTTCTTTTAATTGTGATGATTTTGGCTCACATTTAACAAAACCCACCAATTCACTATCTCAACAAATTAGAATATGGTGACATGCCAATCAGCTAATCAACTCAAAAAACCTGCAAAGGTTTCCTGAACCTTCAAAATGGTTACACAATAGCCTATACAATCATGGGGAAGACTGCTGATCTGACAGTTGTCCAGAAGACAATCATTGACACCCTCCACAAAGAGGGTAAGTCACAGAAGGTCATTACTGAATGGTTGGCTGTTCACAGAGTGCTGTATCAAAGCATATTAAGTGAAAAGTTGACTGGAATGAAGAAATGGGGTAGGAAAAGGCACATGAGCAACAGGGATGACCACAAGCTTGAGAATACTGTCAAACAAAGCTGATTCAAACACATGGGAGAGCTTCACCAGGAGTGGACTGAAGCTGGAGTCAGTGATCAAGAGTCACCACGCTCAGACGTCTTCAGGAAAAGGGCTACCAAGCCACTTCTGAAACAGAAACAATGTCAGAAGCATCTTACCTGGGCTAAGGAGAAAAAAAAAACTGGACTGTTGCTCAGTGGTCTAAAGTCCTCTTTTCAGATAAAAGTAAATTTTGCATTTCATTTGGAAATCAAGGTCCCAGAGTCTGGTGGAAGACTGGACCCAGCAGGCACAAAACAGGCACACAACGTCATAAGACGTTGATATTTGGTTAAATTTCGGTTGCGACGTCGGGTGACCAAAATTCAACGTAAATTCAACGTCTAATGTCAATGTTAAATTGATGTCCAATACCGACGTCAGCTGACGTTGATATTTTGTTGTTTTTAGGTTGTGTAACCAAAATCCAACGTTAAGTCAACGTCAAATTGACGTCAAATATTGACGTCAACCCGATTTTCATTTTCAACCAAAATGCAACGTCTGTCCGACGTCCAATGTCAACCTGACGTTACATAGACGTCTGGTGCCTACTGGGGAGAGCCACAGAATCCAAGCTGCTTGAAGCCCAGTGTGAAGTTTCCACAGTCAGTGATGAATTGGGCTGCCATTTCATCTGCTGGTGTTGGTCCATTGTGTTTTCTGAAGTCCACAGTCAACGCAGCCAACTACAAGGACATTTTAGAGCACTTCATGCTTCCTTCTGCTGACAAGCTTTATGGAGATGCAGATTTCATTTTCCAGCAGGATTTGGCACCTGCCCACACTGCCAAAAGCACCAAAAGTTGGTTAAATGACCATGGTGTTGGTGTGCTTGACTGGCCAGCAAACTCACCAGACCTGAACCCCATAGAGAATCTATGGGGTATTGTCAAAAGGAAAATGAGAAACAAGAGACCAAAAAATGCAGATGAGCTGAAGGCCACTGTCAAAGAAACCTGGGCTTCCATACCACCTCAGCAGTGCCACAAACTGATCACCTCCATGCCACGCCGAATTGAGGCAGTAATTAAAGCAAAAGGAGCCCCTATCAAGTATTGAGTACATATACAGTAAACGAACATACTTTCCAGAAGGCCAACAATTCACTAAAAATGTTTTTTTATTGGTCTTATGAAGTATTCTAATTTGTTGAGATAGTGAATTGGTGGGTTTTTGTTAAATGTGAACCAAAATCATCACAATTAAAAGAACCAAAGACTTAAACGACTTCAGTCTGTGTGCACTGAATTTTTCCACAACATTCTAATTCATTGAGATGCACCTGTACATTCTATGTTGATAATTCAAATGTTACATAAACTTGTTTGGAAACATCAGTAATGTTCAAGGGTGCATTAAATCTTCATACATAGCGAAATCTAACTTCCTTATCAGTATTCACTGTATCAGTATTGCTATGGTGCTCTTAACCTCAGGTTTCAAATTACAGTTGAATGAGCCAAGTCATTTCAGGGCAGCTTTTCTTGCAGGGTTTATAATGGTTCAAAAACAAAAATGAATGTAGTGTATATTAAGGTGGCATGGTTGGTGTAAAAAAATAAGATGCACATGTCAAACATCCTTAATCCTTATTTTTGTAATTTTGTCACATTTTCTTTTCTTTTTTTTTTTTTTATTTGAAGTTTATTTGATGTTTCATAATGCCACAAGTTAAAATATTTCATTCATTCCTTTCTGAAGATGAAAAATAGCCAAACTGTATTCTGCTGCAATATATATATATATATATATATATATATATATATATATATATATATATATACACAGAGTACTGCACCTGTTTCTGAATATACCTTGATCAAGTCTACATGCACTTTTTTATATTTCTATATTTAGCTCTACATTCTGAAAGGTATGTTATCCAGAGCTATTAGAATAATTCTATTGAAATTGTGACATTTATTTAATGTTTGCAAAATGTCTGAATCTCGAAATGTCTGAGTTTCTACAATAGCTTGACTTTTTACAACTGTCTAAATCTAATATCACTCAGAATTATCTTTGTTTGGGAGTGCACAGATATAAATAAATGTACAGTTATGATAGATATTCTGAATAAGGTGTTTAAGTGACCAAATTCAGATTTACACATGCATTTACCTTATTTTGATTTCTAGAAACAGCAATATTGGCTTAATATTGTTACTGAAATGAGGTTATTATGGTGCATACATAATTGGAATATTACCAAATTCTAATTATTTTTGTAACTTACTTCTACATGTAAAAATTTAAAAAGATGTATAGTGTAATATATATAATATATAAGCTAATACAATATGCAATATATAAGCTGTAAATAAAGATTATTAAAGTACATTTTACAAGAAACTACTATTTCACTCTTCAAAATTTCACATTTAATTCAGTGTGTTACTTGCCATTTTCTGCAATTATTTGGGACATTTACTAACAATTTCTGTGTTTTAGTGTAGTATTTACTTTGAAACTATTGTCAATTTCTAAATTTCACAATAATTACAAAGAAAAGGAAAGTAACAAATTGAATTAAAGGTAAAATTTTGAAGTATAAATACTGACATAGTATTTTCTTGTAAAATGTACTACAATAAACTTTGATTAGATTACAGCTTCAAATGTTACAACTTTGTACCAGGATTAGGGTCTTCTCCACTACAAAACAATCAATTTCTATATCAGTATTTTTGCCTTTTTTTCTCTGAAAACAGAAAATCAAACTAAAATCTCGACTTGTTAGGCTAGAGGAAACATTTTCCTCAGGGCCTGCATTTGACCTCACCTCAACTACATTGTAGTCTGTAAACACGCAGCGGCCAATGCGGGTCTAGTATTAGGATCTCCAGCTCTTCCACGCTGAGATTAGGGCACATTCTCCGATCCAGCACAGTAAGGACTATAAAGCTCCTGCTCTGTGTACGGATGCTGAGGTCTGCACCCATCTGCTCAGCTTCTGCCCACTAATCTGCTGCGAGCCACAGAGAGAGAGAGTGAGAAACACACTGCGGATAACATTCCTTCTTGTAAGTCTACCACCAGAGGTTTTTACTTGCACCCGAGTGTCCACCATGACAAATGTGGTTTAGAGGTGACTGATTAAAAAGGAAAGCCGGGCTGTTCGCCTAGCAAGAGTAGCTATCATCTACGGAAACTCTCCGACCAGACATTTTGAAAATCTACAGGCGTAATCGGTTCATATGCAACAGCAGATGTCTGTGAGGAAAAAATGCAGGGTACATGTTTCAATCAAGTGCACAGCAACAAGCAAAGCTAAACGAGTATGGATTAATATGACAGGGCAAACCCTCATCCTGATTTATAGGGCGTGCAGTGCATTGTGGTACGTGCATATGTGGCGGCGCATATGTGTCCCGCAGAACATTAAGAAGGACGGTGCAGACGCTCTTTTCCCATTTCAGTCGAACGCAGATCTTATCTCATCCCAGCGAGGAGCCAACGAGTGGCATTTTCAAAGGAATTAGACCAGAGCTTCCAGCATGTCTGCCAAACGCTGCACGGAGAGTGAACACTCCACTAGGGAACAGATGGTCATTACGATCATTTATAAGTTATTAGCGCACATGATCCTACCTTAGTCTGCCTAATCCAACAGTGCCTGTTTTTATCTGGTTCCGTTCAGAGTGAGCGCACCTGCCCAGAATGACGGTCTAATGATCAGGATGCTCCAACTCATCATCTTGGCATATAGTGAGTGATGTAGATGTTTCCACTAGGTGAAACGCTCCTATTGGTTCAGATGGAGAGGCGCCTGTACTTGTGGTTGATTGTACTGGGAGAAAGCCATTTTTTGGAATTTTTGCAGCTTTTAATTCATAATATAACAAGAGTAACAAGAGTAACAAGAACAAGAACGAGAATATAACAAGCTCATAGTCTAGCAAAGATAGAATATAAAGCTTAAATGGGTGTCACACAAATAAAATAAAATAAAATAAAATAAAATAAATGATAACAACAACAATAATAATAATAATAATAATTATTATTATTATTATTATTATTATTATTATTATTATTATTATTATTTATGTATTTATTTATTTATTTATTTTACTTTATTTTATTATTATCTTAGCTCATTAGAGCAAATATGCTACCCACTCAACATAAAGAGAATCACTCAAACGTCTGGTGCGTGGTGACATCAGTTCACATAAGACAAAATGATTTTAAGGGAATTATTCTATATTATTATATAGGGAGCTCAAAATGTATTAATTCATCTCTGTACTGTGCACTGTATTGCAATAAAATGAAATGAAAATTTAAGTATTTAAAAAAAAATGTATTCCTTAAAATAAATGTGATCAATTAATTTAAATAAATGAATAACAAATTATTAATAGATCTCAGATGCCTTTTCATGTCTAAAGCATTAAACATAAAAGGTGTGTTTTTAAATCCTACAGTAATAAAATAAAATTATAAAATAAAATAAAATAAAATAAAATAAAATAAAAATGATAATTATAATAATAATTATTATTATTATTATCCCAACTACTCAGAGAAAATATGCTATTCGCTAGGCCACATTTGATGTGAACAATATATAGATTTTACATTCACACAATAGTCTGTGATCTGCAAGAAAGTAGCTTATTAGTTGATGTATATAAATAATAATTTAAAAATTTAAAGTTGCAGTAGAAGGTAAAACTATTTGCGTTTCAAACCAGTATGTTTACAATTATGATAATGATAACAAATACCAGTTTGCAATATCAAGCAGCATAATGGACTGTTTTTGAACAGATGCCAAGTTCTATCATGAAACTCTAGATGGCGCAGGCTGATGGGTCCTTAATGCAAACTGATGATATTCACAGCGTTAAACTACTTGGCACAAGCTGATAGGTACATGTTGCATACGCAGCCAATGAGCTTGCTGCTTTACATTTAAATGGCTAGTTGGCATTCAGTAGTGCAGTTCGCAGCGCGATTTCAGAGTTCTTCTGAAACTCTTCACCTTCCCCAGCTCCACCTGTAAAGATCTGCTATGGGTTATTTTATATGCTATTTGTGCAGCAGCAGTATGTCTTAAATACTCACAGCACTGTATAGCTAGTTTCTGTAATTGCATTGCAGCAGCAACAGCAATAATCTACAACAACAGCAATAACAGCAGCAGCAGTGTAGCAGATATTTTCCGCCAAGACCAAATACATTAACATTGTCTTATCCATTACTAAGAACTGTCATGATAGAAACAAAATAATTGGAAGCAAATGACACCGGAAGCCTCACACATTTAAGTTAAAAATGGCTGCATCCGCTGTTACATCAAAAATAAGGTGGATGGATTGAATCATTAGGTTTTGAGAGACAGAAACGTGAGGTTATAGCTTTTATTTTCAATTACACATTGAGAAAATTCTCTTTAATGTTGGTTCTGTTGAGCACTGCTGAATGGCAGGGCTGTAGAGATGAAGGCTTCCCTGTCATCTCCCATGTTGTCTGTGCAAACAAGTCGCAGAATGAACACCCCAAACAGGTGTGCGCTGACGCCGGATGTCGAACAGCCTGCCTCAGTCACATGGAGAGGCAAAAATAGAGCCAATCAATGTCCCGCATGGTTACAATGGGTTTGTTTGTTCCAAGTGCCAAGGCCTCAACATAAAGAGAATCACTCAAACGTCTGGTGCATGGTGACATCAGTTCACCTCAGGGACAAAATGATTTTAAGGGAATTATTCTATATTATTATATAGACCATTATAATGGAACTATTTGAATTATTATATAGGGAGCTCAAAATTTATTAATTCATCTCTGTACTGTGTATTGTATTGCAATAAAATACATTTAAATATATACATATATTTTCTTCCTTAAAATAAATGTGATCAATTAATTTAAATAAATTAACACAAATTAATAATATAAAAATATATCTCAGATGCCTTCTCATATCTAAATCATAAAACATAACAGGTGTGTTTTTAAATCCTACAGTAAAATAAAATAAAATAAAATAAAATAAAATAAAATAAAATAAAATAAAATCATGTATACGCACGCATACATACGTATCCTTCATACAGATCCTAAATATAGGCACTGATTGCTGCTAATCAGCACATTAAAAAATAAAATAAAATAAAATAAAATAAAATATAATATATACACACATCGTATTTCTGCTGATTGCTCCTAAATATAGGTACTGATTGCTGGTAATCAGGGTATTAAAAAAATAAAATAAAATAAAATAAAATAAAATAAAATAAAATAAAATAAAATAAAATAAAATCATGTATACACACACATAGGCTACATACATATCCTTCATGCAGATCCTGAATATAGGCACTGATTGCTGCTAATTAGGGCATTAAAATATATATATATATATATATATATATATATATATATATACACATACACACACACACACATACATACATACATACATAAATCAATTCAATTAAAAAACAAACAAATGAAGGTTCACTATGATTGCTGCCAAACAGGGCATTAAAATGAAATCAATCAAATAAATAAATAAATAAATAAATAAAATTCGATCCTGTTTTCTACTAATCAGGGCATTACAATGAAATAAAATTTAAATCAAATCTTTTTTTTCTTTCTTTTTTTTTTCATTTAAAAGAAACAAACTACAAACAAGCACATACAAACATATCCTAGACATAGATTGCTGGGATTCTATATAAATAAGGGTGGAGGGTATGCAGTTGGATTGGTGTAATGAAGTTACTGCTGGCATGGACTATGAGGAGCAGCTTGTCCCCTGCTGATGTGGCTGAAGGAAGAAAGAAGAAACAGGAAGCTATTCCCCACAAGACAGATGGACGCCCGTCCTGAGGAGATGCTCCTCTTTCAGCACCTTCACTCAGTCTCCTCATACAGAGTGGAGAAAGGATCGGAGGAGAGGGAAGAGGTGCGACACGTGCGATTTCTGTCAGGTGGAGTGAGAACGCTTCCATTGCTTGACTTGAGAGAGCAGTGTCAGATCTGCATGGTGCCAGATTGTCAAATGACACAGGCAGTTGTACTCTACATGTGTCACATGTGCTTTATTAGGGTAAGGGTACACACACACATATACGCACCACATGATGTGTGTGTGGGTTTGAGATGCAGTGATAGGCCTGTATCTCCGGCACCCTCACAGGTGTGTGCATCACCACAGTCGGATGCTCTCATCCACATGAGCGGCACATGAGAGGTGGAAACAGCTGTGTGGTGACTTGATTGCGAATGTGAACTGTGAGCTACGACAGAGCTAATGAGTGTTTCTACCCAAGAATACATCTGAAATCATGTTGACCCTCACCTTTATCATGATTGGATAGACATCAACTACATTTGTTGGTGAATTCATTATCCAATCAGAAAAAAAGATGCTAAATTTGTTTGTTTTTTCATGGTAATGAAAGCTATGTCTACATGTTTAGGCTAGGACATGCTAGCCATCTTGAGCACAAAGTCTCAGTTTCTTGTTTTCTGTTGTTATCAACACTAAGCTGCACACATTACAAAAGTTAACGAATTTAGCAGCACTTTACAATTTTAGCACACATTCCAAACTGAGAGTTGATTCTTGACATGGATGAAACTGTTTGGCTACAGTCTGAGGGTTTTGTGGCAGACTAGTTGCAGATTTAAAGGGATAGTTCACTCAAATATTAATTTCTATATGACATCTGGGGATGTTGTGGCCACAAATAATTTGTTCCAATGGCTTATTAATTTGTGGGCATGTTTTGTGAATTTATTCTGTCATTTTAGTGAAATCACGGTAATGTTTTATTAAGTTGTTACCACAACTTTAATAATTTGTTCCCTTGTTTTAGTTATTTATTTATGTATTTTTATTTCTTCCAATTACTTACTAATTTGTTTCCTCATTTTAGGTAAATCGTGGCCATTTTGTACTAACGTGTTCCCTCACTTTATTATTTTAAATAATTACATAATTATTATTTACATAATAAATAATGTTATTATTTAAGTATAGAATCTCACACGACATGCAGAAACGAAACAAAAAAAAAAAAAAAAAAACATATTGCGTCCACAAATAAAACATTTTGTTCCTATAATAAAACTTTTCACTTTGTTACCATGACTTATTAAGTATTTAAAAAAAAAAAAAAAATCAGATATCATGGCCACAAATAAAATGTTCCTATGACTTATTCATTTGTGGGCATGTTTTGTGAATTTATTCTGTGGTTTTAGTGAATTCATGGTAACATTTTATTAATTTGTTCCCACAACTTAATAATTTGTTCCCTTGTTTTAGTTCCAATTTTTTCTTTCCATGACTTATTAATTTGTTTCTTCATTTTAGGTAAATTGTGGCCATTTTGTGCTAACATGTTCCCTCACTTTATTATTTTAAATAATTACAAGATTATTTACGTAATAAATCATGTTATTATTTTAGTATGGAGTCTCTCAATTTTGACTTAATTGACTAATTTTGACTTATTAATTTTTTTTTTTTTAATCAAATATCATGGCCACAAATATTTTTTCCAATGACTTATTAATTTGTGGACAAATTTTGTGAATTTATTCTGTTGTTTTAGTGAATTTACAGTAACATTTTCTTAATTTGTTCCCACAACTTAAAAATTTGTTCCCTTGTTTTAGTTCCATTTTTTTTTTTTTTTCTTTCCATGAGTTACTAATTTATTTTCTCATTTTAGGTCAATCATTGCCATTTTTTACTAACTTGTTCTCTCACTTTATTATTTACATAATACATAATTGTATTAAATATGGAGTCTCACACATGACATGCAGAAAAACAAACAAATAAACAAACAAAAAACATATTGCGGACACAAATTAAAAAAATTGTTCCCACAGCTTTTTACTTTGTTCCCATGACTTATTCATTTATCCATCGTTTTATTTACATTGACTTAATTCATTCTCTTTGTTTTGTTAGTCTGTGGCAACATTCTGTTAATTCCCAATTCATGGCCATGTTGCACTAGTTTGTTCCCTCGCTCTTTTATTTAAAATAATTAAAATAATGAAATTAAATAATAAATGAATAATAAATAATAAGTGACTGGAATGAATTCTTAATTTGTGGCTATAATATGTTTTTCATGTTTTTTTTTCCCCACTTCATATGCAGAATTGCAGATGAATGAAAAATCATTTACTGACTTTCATTCTAAACCTTCTTAACTTTCTTTCATCTGCAGAACAAAAAAAGAGAAGATATTTTGGAAAATGTCTGTTGTGTTTTTTGTTTTTTTTCTCCATTGACTTTCATTGTTTGGGCAAAAAACAGTTGAAACATTCTTCAAATTATCTTCTTTTGTTTTCTTCAGAAGAAAAAAACATGAGGGTGAGTAAATCATGACAAGATTTTTATTTTTAAACCCTGCCATGGGGATAAGCTTCTGTCTCATAGTGTGCATTTGACTTTATTGACTGACAATCCTGGTGTATCTAGAACATGACAATTGATATGGAAGAATTGTGCTGCATCTGCTCATACAAATTCAGGCCTTTGATCCTATACAGTATGAGACAAAGGATCATATGATAGAGATATATTTCACTTGTACTGAGTAATAATGGTGGAGTCTCAGCATAAACACCAGATCAAACATCATATATTGTATTCACTAACCACAACTCTGGACTCAAAGGCCCCCTTTACACCTGGCATTAACATGCATAAGCTGATCAGATCACAGTCGAACAGCACCTGACCACATGAAAAGCCAGGTGTAAATACACCCAACATGCATTGTGATCAGATCAATCAAACCACATTTTGAGGTGGTCAAGAACAGTTTCTGACCATATGTTGTGAAGCTGTATGCCAATGCATTTTCATCATCTTTTCTTTTTATTCTCCTCTCGCAATGTAAAAAAGACAACAGATACTGGGTTTAATGAACTATATCCCATGAATTATTCTCTTTTTTGATTGTCTATAAACATTTCAAGCAATCGGTTGCATAAATGACTGAGATGCATTTAAAGCACAAGTATAAAATCCAGCTAAGTAATATCGACATGCTATCCTATGGAAGCTTGTTTCCACCACTGAATAAAAAAAAAAAAATGAAAACTTTAAAAAAGTGGCCAGCACTTGTGCCAATTGCCAACAAAACGAGGAGCGTCTCGCTGCAGCCTGCGGTGGACATCCAACCCCGCCCACATCCAAGCGTGACGTCACAAGCCACGCCCGTGTTCAAATACGTCACATTCTTATTATTTTAAAACAGAAAGAAGCATCGATAAAAAGATAAGTCGAATTGTTTGCCTTGTTTGGCAACTGCTAAAAATAAGTAGTTTGCTGTGTTGGTAAGTAAACAAATCTTTCGTCTTTACAATGACTTAAAACGTTGACAACTTTGAGAATGTGTGCATTGTTTGTGTGCATGTGCATGTGTATAACAATTCACCATGCTTAGTATGTGTTTTGAACTGCACATAGGCACGTTATTACTTAGCTAGCAGCAACATATAAACGTGCGTGCGTGTGTGTGTGTGTGTGTGTGTGTGTGTGTGTGTGTGTGTGTGTGTGTGTGTGTGTGTGTGTGTGTGTTATCCAGCAAGACATAGTGAAATGATGTGGTTGCTCAACCAAGATACTGCAAGGGTTCTGTGATCGGTGCATATCATTAAAAATATCATGTGTGTGGGGAGAGGTAAATACATATGTGTGAGACGGATGAAGTGTGTATATGAGTAGGTGAGAGTGTTATGTATTATAAAAAGAGGGTTATACACCCACACACCCACATACACAAAACACTCACTCACATACATATTATATTTTTAATGATATACACTGATCACAGTACCCTCGCACAGTAACTTGGTTGAGCAACCGCATCATTTCACTATGAATTGCTGGATAACTCTGTGTTTGTGACAAATTATCTTTGTATCATTCTATATTAATGGAAAGATCACATAATGATTGTTAATGTTTGTTTGTCATGTTTTACAGCATTCTACGCATTTTTGGTCCTAGCCTGATGCAGAGCATTTCTGCTGGGATGAGGGGTCCCTGCTGCATTTTCAACAGTAAAGAAAATTACTCGTTACAATTCACTTGGAAGACTGCATGAGCCATGCAGTGGTGCGTGGAGGTATGGTGGCAGCATTTCTCTAGATACTGTATCGATTGATTTTTGTGGTTTAAAATCATAAATATTCTTGAATGTCGAATGATGAGGTAAATATTATTTAGTGGACACATATGCCCCCCAACACACACGTATTCTCTATTTTTAACAGGAGCACCAAGAGGACATAAAGTGGAAGTTTGTAAGGGACATTGGTCCAGTATGGTGCTGGATACAGAGTCACCGTGAGTTATTCTGTGGGGAGGTGAATGGGCCTGCCTTTCTCCAGATGGACAGTAAAAATCAACAGAATGCCATCAAAGACTCCCTGGGGTCGAATCGGGTGAAGCAAGAGATGTATTTTTATCAATCTCTCAGGACCTGAAGTGGGACATTCACATCGACTCCATTGTTAAAAAGTCCCAGCAGAGGTTGTGCTTCCTTCACCAGCTGAGGAAGTTCAACCTGCCACAGGAGCTGCTGAAACAGTTCTACTCCGCCATCATTGAATGTCCTCTGCACTTCAATAACTGTTTGGTTCAGCTCAGCTACCAAATCTGACCTCAGAAGACTACAGAGGGTAGTCCGGACTGCTGAGCGAATCAGTGGTACAACCCTCTCCAGTCTCCAAGAACTGTACTTGTCCAGAGTGAGCAAAAGGGCTGGCAAAATCACTCTGGACCCCTCACATCCAGCACACTGCCTCTTTGAACTGTTGCCGTCTGGTCGATGCTACAGAGCTCTGAGTACCAGAACGACCAGACACAGGAACAGTTTCTTCCCTCAGGCCATCTACCTCACAAACAGTTAAATGTTCTCCCTACTGTGCAATAAAACATGTGCAATACCCAACTATTCATACTTGTATTTATTATACATATGTTATTGATTTAATATATCATACATCTATCCACATTCCCTTGCACTTGTTTATTTCATTATCTGATTTCTGATTCTGATTGTTTGAGTATCCAGAGGAGCTGGACATATTCATATCAAATTGTCTTGCTGAACAAGGCTTGAAAGTCCATGCCATGTTTCTGTGAATAATCTAACAAGGAAACTCTCTATGTAGCTTATGTATGTGTACTGCATTTCAAGAACTGTTTATCTGATCATTCAGCTGTTCATTTATGAACATATCTCTTATAGAACATTTTTTTTTTTTTGTAAAATTTTAAATGTAATTATTTTTGTAAAATAATAAATATAAAAATACCCAATGAAGCAAGGGATGTCTGTTTATTCATCTTTAAATATGTGGAGGACCTGGACACACTTCATATGAAGTTTTGTTGATGAACAAGGCCTGAATGTCAATGCCATGTTACTTGTATAATCTATCCAAAGCAAGCAATCTCTATTTAGCCTATGTATGTGTATCCTACTGCATATGGAGAACTGTCAATCCTATCATTCAAATGTTAACAATTTATGATAAGTGGAACACATCTTTAGAAAATTAAATGACAATTATAAATTAATAAAAATGTGTTGTGACTTTTACAATAACAAAATCTAACTGTCCCCTTTAAATTTGATAAATTTAAAAGGTGTGTTAGTTTTAAATCGATCGTAATGAATGTGAATTTATCTCATTACATAAATGAATAAGGTAAGGTGCAGAGGTTTTTATAACAATTAGCCTAATTTAATCAACCAATGCAAGTGTTTTACAGGCTGTTGTGATGATGAAATCAGCTCCGTACATTAGACATATTAAATATATTAGATTTAAGTTGTGCCATTTTAGCCTAGACATCCTTTAAAGAAATAAGAAAACGTGTATTAGTAAAAAGAAAGACAACATTATTTTATTTAGATCCCCGAAACGGCCATAAATTGCTTCGACATAATGTTACTTCCGGGTTTCCCCAGTATGGGGAATCATAAGATGATGTATAGATGACGTGGTTTCTGACGTAACGTTTTGATGTGGGCGTGGCTGTATTGGGTATGGGCATGGCTTCTGATGTCACACTTGGATGTGGGTGGGGTTGAATGTCCACCGCAAGATGCAGCGAGCCCTACTTGAACAAAACAGAGACATCTGATGCTGTTTCACTTATCATCTGCAGTTCTGAATCATGACCGGGATCTTTTATAGCTGGGACCGCTCCATCTTTCAGTATTAAATTATGTGCAAATCCAGCGTTGAACTGGGCCTTGTTTATAAAACATTCATCAACAAACACACTTGTGAAACTCTTGCTGCCCCGAAAAACAAACTGCATCCACTGTTAACATAACGCTGGGTTCTTCGGGAAGCTGAACAAGGTTATCTGTCTCTCACAACCAAAAACACACTTCTTTAGAGACATTCTTCCCGAGCGAGTCCCATGCTGTGATGAAGTGTGTTGATGGGCACGCTCTTGCTCTCGCTCTGGTCGATGGGTGCACGGGCGCCTTCTTCTTCTTCTTCTTCTTTTTCTTCTTCTACTTCTAGTGTTTTATGTCAGTTTGGCAACCTTGAAAGCCAGCGAAAAAAGGTGCATTACCGCCACCTACTGATCTGGAGTGTGGTGAGCGCATAGATTTGTAAGGAGGAAAAGGGAAAAGTAAAAGATCAGGCGCATTCTTCTGGGAGAAATGCCCATATAAGGAGTTCCACCCTCGTTTACGTCATGAAGATCCATGATCGAAAAAAAACTCTCCGAAACTTGTACGAACCCGGAAGTAAGATTTTTGGCACATTTTTGTTATACGTCCAAATTGTTTTTTGAAACTTTGTCCATGCTTAGCATGAGAATCCAACTCTTTAACAGTGTAAACAACGAAACAGCATTGTACTCCCCCTTTAAGTAAATATGAAAAGATGATCAGTTCACGTGCCACTTGAACTGAGGCAATACAGACACGTTAAAGAGCCACAAAATGGTATTTATTGTTTGAATTTCTTAAAAAATGGCAAAATTTGAAAGCTGAGACTTTGTTTGCAAAAGTAACCTGCTCTGTCTTGTCTGTCAGTAACTCTTTAGTATAGGGACCAATTCTAAGTATTGATTAGTCGCTTATTAGCATGCATATTTCTAGCATATTTGGTTGCTTATTAGCAGTGATGGGAATAATGGCGTTATAAATAAACGGCGTTACTAATGCCGTTATTTTTTTCAGTAACGAGTAATCAAACAAATTACTGTTTCCCCCGTTACAACGCCGTTACCGTTACTGACAATAAAATACGGCGTTACTGTAATTTATTATAATATCATTATAATTGTATTTTTCAGTTCATCTGAATGGAAGCACAGTGTAGCTGTATTTGACGTACCGTAAACTCTAGTGTGAAGGTGCACAACTCGCCGTCGCTTTGTCTCACACACACAAAGAAAGATACAGAGCAAGAGAGTCTTACGTAACATGCAGAATTGACGCGCTACATGTAAACGATATTATTTGTTGTATTTTCCTGTCAAAATAAAGGAGTTGCTTTGGAATTCTTCAGCTTTTAAGAACTGCTGGGTTTTCTGGTAGTAGGCGGAGCTAATGCGCAAACGACAATCTCATTGGCTGGCGCTCACTTATTATCATCCCTGTCTTGATTTCAGCAAATCAGTTCGAGCGAACGCAGACTACGTGATTAATATTCATGAACCCAGCAGCTTATTAATCCTTAGCGTGTTTTATATTGTTATTAGTAGTAGAATTCATAGTAGTTTTGTTATCTTATCAATTCCCCCCCCCCCCTTTTTTTTTAGAAACACTAAAAGACAAATAACATTTTAAGCACCACCACCAGTCCTAAGTTCAGTCAACATGATAAATATGCATTCATACTTGGTTATTCTAAAGTTCTATCATCATATAATGCTAAATTATCATAATATCATATTATAATGCTTGACTGACTGATGCTAAGTGTCAGTGGATAAATAGTGTAGATTATTGTACAATGTTTTATAATAATAATTTCTTCTATTTAGAGTCCATTTCATAAATTTAGCATATTTAATATTGGGGGCATCCAAGTTATTTGATATTTGAACTTTTTTTTTTTTTTTTTTTTTTTTTTTAAGTAATGCAATAGTTACTTTCCCTGGTAATTAGTTACTTTTATAATGATGTAACTCAGTTACTAACTCAGTTACTATTTGTGAGAAGTAACTAGTAATTATAATTAATTAAATTTTTAAAGTAATGTGCCCAACACTGCTTATTAGTATTAACAAAGCACATATTCTGCATGACCATATTCTAGATCCCTTAATCTGACCCCATACATAAACTTATCAACTACCTTACTAACTATTAATAAGGAGCAAATGAGGAGATTATTGAGGTGAAAGTCATAGTTAATAGTTTGTTAACTGAGAATTGGTCCTCAAACTAAAGTGTGACCAAAGTTGTGATTACCTTTTTATTAATATTTTTTATTCAGATGTGAAAATTGGCTTCCATACTATCCAGACGCAAATCACATGTTAATTCCAGGTGTAAAAGGGCCGCTGTGTCTGATCCACAAGAACAGCTCTCAGTACTGAGCGCAGGTAAAAATCCCTCCTGTAGCCAGATGGGCTTCACTATTACGTATAAAACACAGAGCCGTGCAAATCCTGTGTCCGGCTGGCCACGACAGAAGTGCGAGGGGACGTCTATTGCCACAGAGAGAGTGCACTGATAGATAGAATGAAAGAAAAGAGACAGAAACAGAAGGAGGGGGGCTCTGCGCTACAGCTGGCATGAAATTCACAGCGCCAGTCGCCAGTGTTGCAGAGCTCCTTAACAACTTCACAGGCTGCAGAGAAGAGCTTTAAAGTGTCCACATGGCCTCTGCAGCAGGGCTTTAGAAGGGCTCTGCTCAACTCCCTCCACCAGCTGCTGCTGGGGACACCAGCGCGTCTGTGTGTGTGTGTGTGAGAGAGAGAGAAACAAATCTGTGCTAAAGAGAAAGGGTGTCAGAGCAGAGAAAAACAAGTGTGAGAAAAGGAGGAAAAAAATAAATGCTTTGAAAAAAATTCAATGTTAAGAAAGCAAAAATAAGCAGTCGTGTCTAATTTTACATTTCTAGAAAATAAGGGAGGCTTTCATGTGAGAACCAATGATTTTATGTTTACTGACATTAAAGTACAGCGTAAAAACAACACCTGAATAACATTCTAAATCTACCTAGCAACAACTAAGAACATCCTAACAACAACTTAGAACACCCTAACACCGTGTCCTAACTGCACGCAACATGCAATAAAATGTATCTTTTCCATGTTAATCAGAGTTTTTGTCCTAATTAGCCATGTCGGCGACAAGCCAAATTTCTATTTTAGAAATGTTTTCTATTTCAGCGACGTTGCGGCTGGAACAACAACATACAAACTATGACAGTGATAATCTCAGGTACGTATTAGGTGTTTTATTCAATGTTAAAAGTGTCTAATGTGAGTTTGAATATCATACTGTGTGACATTTGTAGCCATACTGAAGGCAACAACAGATAGTTTACCACTCACTGTGAACCAACAAGTGTATTCCATAACAAAACTTATAACTATAAACTATAAACTTATCCATTTCGTTGCGAGTGCAGTGCGCTTCCTGAGAGAACCCTCCCACACACGCTTTTGATTGGCTGTGATATTTGATTGATTGATTCTGTCGCGTCGCATTGTCGTGTCGCGTCTGGTGTGGACAGCCAAATTGTTTGTCGCTGGAATCTTGTCGCGTCGCATGTAGTTCAAAGTGTAAATCTCCCTACTCTCTGTTTCAGCTAGGACACTGCTAGGTTATTGCTAGGAATTTCTGGGTGGTTGCTAGGGATATTTAGAATGTTGCTATGTCTTTGCTTGTTATTAGAGCCATTGTTAGGGTGTTCTAAGAAGTTATGACATTACTAAGTGGTTATTGGGGGGATTATTAGCTTGCCTAGAGAGTTCTAGAAGGTTGCTAGGGCATTACTAGGTGGTTGCTAAGGTGTTCTGGGTGGTTGCTAGGGCGTTTTCTTTGTGGTTTCTGAGGCATTGCTAGATGCTTACTAGGTAGTTCAGCAAGGTTGCTATGGCATTGATAGGTTGTTGCTAGTGTTTTTTGGGATATTTTTTGGGATTGTTTTGGGTAAACTTTCCTTTTAACGGTGACATATCATGGAAATCTGACTTTTTTTCCATGTTAAAGTGCTATAATTGGGTCCCTGTTGCATACCAACCCAGGAAACGTGAAAAAGAACAACCCAGTAATTTTTTTTTTTTTGGTAAACCTTTCTCTGCAAGCTTGTGAAAAACCAAGCGTGTCAGATTTCACTCCCCCTGTGACGTAAAAAGGGGATCTAATTATAATATTACCACCCCTTAATCTGCAAGTTTCCACCCACAGCCCCGTCATTGTGTTTTCACAAGTGACAACTGTGTACCAGTCCTAATCCCATGGTGAAAGTTCAAGCAAAGCATGCTAATTGTTCTGTCTTTGGCTGCAAGGATGAGCACAGAACACTATTTGCAATCCCAGCCTCAGAGGAGACAAGAGAGCAGTGGATTTACTGATTTATTTACTGTATATTATGCTGGTGCCACACAGATCTAATATAAACAATGCAATTTCTTTCCCATAACAGACATAATGTTTTTGTAACTCATGGGTTTTAACATCAACTTGTGTGTATTTGACAATTTAAGTGCAATAAGACGTGAAAGAGAACTTAGTTTAGTGCTCACATGCTGAGTGATAGCTGCTTTCTGTGCACGTGCTTCAGATGTGTGCGCTCAGAAAACCGTATATCAGAGGTTTAAACCAGTATAGCTTTAAAACGCATGATTTCAGTGCGTTAGACACGATAATCAAAACCAATCAGATTACAGCTGTACGAGCTGTAAAGGCACAGCCCTATTCTGGAAAAGGGAGCAGGGAGCAGCAGCTCATTTGCATTTAAAAAGACATGCACGAAAACAGTGTGTTTTTGCGAGACACCCCTCGCTGCAGACTGTAGCGCGGTGACATCAGGTGCATACGTCACGTATGTGTTTACCACGCATGTGCAAAGTGACGTATGGTATGTCTATAACACGCATGCGCATTAACGTGGTGACAGCGCATGTGTGTGTAATTTGCATTGCGTGGTGACGTTAGGTGTTTTCGCGTTGTGCATGACGTAACACGTCATTAAAACGCATGCGAATATTTAACAGAATACTCTAATAAAATGTAAAAGTATTAAAGAACGCTAAGGTGGAAAAACAAAACAGTAAAATGTAATACAGCACATATCCGTGATTTTAACCATGTCTCATGTACCATGTACCATGTTCTGCCTGAACGACTATCGTCCCATAGCACTGACCCCAGTCATGATGAAGTGCTTTGAGAGGTTAGTCATGCACCATATCAAATCCAATCTCCCAATACACTTGACCCGCTCCAGTTTGCATACTGTCCAAACTGATCCACGGACGATGCCATTTCCTCCACCCTCCACCTGGCTCTTACCCACCTAGAAAACAAAGACTCTTATGTTAGAATGCTGTTCATTGACTTCAGCTCAGCATTCAACACAATAATCCCACAACAGCTCATCAACAAATTAAACCTGCTGGGCCTAAATGCCTCCTTCTGTAACTGGATCCTGGACTTTCTAACCGGTAGACCTCAGTCAGTCCGTGTCGGCCACAACACCTCGAGCACTACCACACTGAGCACAGGTGCCCCACAGGGCTGTGTGCTCAGCCCGCTACTCTTCACGCTGCTGACCTACGACTGCACTGCCAAGTCCAGCTCCAACCACATCATCAAGTTTGCCGATGACACAACTGTGGTAGGTCTCATCAGCAACAATGATGAAACACCCTACAGAGAGGAAGTGGCACAACTGGTTGAATGGTGTGGTGCAAACAACCTGTCCCTCAATGTGAGTAAGACAAAGGAGGTTGTGATGGACTTCAGGAGGAACTCTGTTGACCACCCCCCACTGACCATCGACAGCTTGACTGTGGAGAGAGTCAGCAGCACTAAATTTCTGGGGGTGCACATAACAGAAGAGCTCACCTGGACCACCAACACTACATCACTCTCCAAGAAGGCACAACAGCGACTCCACTTCCTGCGTCGACTTAAAAGAGCAAGTCTCCCTCTACCCATCCTCACCACATTCTACAGGGGAACAATTGAGAGTGTGCTGACCAGCTGCATCACTGTCTGGTACGGGAACTGTAGTGCAGCAGACCACAAGACCCTACAACGGACAGTGAACACGGCTGCAAAGATCATCAGTGCCCCTCTCCCCTCCATTCTGGACATTTTCCTTGCACGATGCTCCAGTAAAGCTACCGGTATCGTGAAAGACCCCACCCATCCCTCCCACAGTCTCTTCCAGCTCTTGCCATCAGGAAGACCGTACCGGAGCATCAGAGCCCGCTCCGCCAGACTGCTCAACAGCTTTTTCCCCCAGGCTGTGAGAGCCCTCAATTCCAATCACCTCACCCTCCTCTGAAACCCCATCCACAACCCTAACTCCTGAAACCCTAACTCCTGAAAGTTTTAAGTTCAATTGACTACATACAGTATATTTTCAGTGTCTGCATCCCAGTTTATTCATGGCTCCTCCAAAAAACCAAACTGATAACAGTGATCTTTTTTTATTATTTCAAAGAACAAAACAGAAAATATAATTGCATATACAAAAACATATTAAGACTATAGACTATAAACATGACACATGAGAAAGAAAAAAAAATTGCATCTAATCATTCTGAAATTCACCTCCATCACTGATAAACAATCAACCGAGCAGTAGCCCTCAAATTCTTTGAATAAATAAAACCCATGCAAGACTCCCCTCCTGCCATTCCCAACATACAGGTGGGCAGTCTTTAAATATCTCACTGCACCGCAGGCATTGGGTCAGTGAACACGGCACCCGGAACTCCTGTCTGTATTGTGCAGAAAATGCACTCCAGTTCACGACACCTAATTTACATAAAAGAACATACAATATTAAAGCAATATTAAATCATTTTGAAGAAAGGCAAAAGAGCCATACAAGGAAAAGATTTTAAATGTATTTTAAAATATATTATAGGATGGTGCTAGAAAAAGAGTGTTATTTGCTTTGTCTGTAAAGTACCTAAGAGATTTAATTTATAATCAGCATTAACATCAACTAAATTAAAAAAATTTGTTAAGTCAAAATTTAGGTTGGCTTGGCTTGAGAAAGCATTCTCTGAAGTTTGAAGTTTTTTCAATTTGAAAGTTTTACAGTTGAGGGCAATACAGTCTATCAGGGGAAAAAAACAGATAGTTGAGAGGAGACAGACAGAAAGATGAGAAGAGACACACTCAAATACTTTTTACAGTACTCACTACAAGTTAAGGAGTTAAAGAACTATCTGTCTAGCCACATGAAGTGGGCCTCTTCTCTGAATTTCGTCTCACTGACAATGTCCCTAAAAAGTCACATGAAGTCACATGAAGATAAATTTAAGAGGTAACACTTTACAATAAAGTGTCATTGGTTAACACTAGTTAATGTATTAATTAACATGAACTAACAATGAACAATACATTTGTTACAGTATCTATTAATCTTTGAAAATGTTAGTTAATGAAAAAGATGACAAATATGAGAATTTTTTTTTTGTTTTTTTTTTTTGTTTTTTTTGCAATGCATGCAATCGTCAATGGCATTACTTTTTTTAATATAAGTCTTTCTGCTCTAATTTAAGACATCTTTAAAGGCTCATTTTAGGTGAAATAAGACTCTTAAAGACCCTTTAAAGACCAGTAGAATCCCTGTCACTTCGAACACACATCATAAAACATGTCATAAATATTTGAAATCGCACACATTTGCAATGGCACTCTCTATGATCATGACCAAAGCATCCTTATAATTAAAAGCCACTAACACAAACGCACATTTTTAAGAAAACAAAAGTAAATGTTCTTTGACTTACTGCCACCGAATCTCAAATCCACCATACCTTTCGAACATCCAGAAGTGAATGAATCATTACTGAACCTGCGTATTTACGGTAAACATAACGTAGGTACGTGACGTCGCCGCGCTGCTGCGCATGCATTTTATAGACATACCATACGTCACTTTGCGCATGCGCGGTAAACACATACGTGACGTATGTACCTAACGTCACTGCACAACAGTCTGCAGCGAGGAGTACTTGGTTTCTGCATCCACTCAAAATAAGCATTTTCAAAATTATATAATAAATGAACTGAAACTTTACAGACACATTCTGAGGACACCTGAGATTATATTACATATTGTAAAAAGGGGCATAATAGGTCTCCTTTAAGAAAACAAAATTATAGTTATGCATTATTATTATTGTACAAGCTAATATCATTACAGAGTGACGTGTGTCTATAGTATTAATGTTTTGTGGTGTACTACGCAGGCATGGGTCGATGGGATTCCTGCACACAGCCGTACTCCATGTGTGGGGCAGATCTGAGGTAATGTTTCCTTGCTCTTTTGTGATTCTTTGCTCAAATGTTCTCCTCTCACCGGGGTCTCAGATGTTCTTTACAGAGCATATTTCAGTGGTCTTATGACAAAAGAGGGTTTGCGGGGATCAGAGTGTATTCCCACCGTCTCTTTGCGAGCCCGGGCCACATTCACTGCGGACATTAGCATTTCAAGGAGTCTCTATTAGCGATGGCAAGAAAAGCTTCTCTCTGTGGGGGGAGATCCATTTTGTCCTCTTTTCCAACATCTGTTCTGACCTACAGAGCCAGAAGGGGAACTAGATAATGCCAAAGAGGCTTTTGATTTACAGTAATGACACCACTGACCAAGTTTCTGCTAAGAGGAGGGAGGGGGGCAGCAAAATCAAAGACAAAAACAATTCTGTGCTATCTGTAATGGGACAATATTCAGTTCTCTCAGGAAAGCATGAGAGGTGTGTTTCCCACCAACTGGAACCCTCAAATATATTCAATGGGAAATTCAATGTAAAGTTTTCAAAAGAAACAAAACTCAGTTTTTCATTTTGAACCCTTACATTTTTGGACAAGTTTGACATAAGAACAGGACAAACAGATATGTGAAAGGAGAGAGAGAGATGGTTGACAGGAGTGTAGGCCTTGATCCTCGGCCCATCTGCCCTCTCCTTGCAGTTTGCCACTCAGGCTGGACTGAACTGGATGGCAGGAGGTCCGCAATCCTCACAGACGCTGTGTGAATCTCAGGAGCTCAGCCATTACACAGAGCCTGAGCGGCCCACTGTCAAAACACCCAGCTTCATGTGACACTGACCGGACTAACAGGTGACTGTAGTCTACATGACATGCAGGCTCCTACAGTGTATTCATGTAAAGTCAACAACGGTAACACTTTAGTATAGGAACCAATTCTCACTATTAACTGGTTGCTTATTAGCATGCCTATTATTAACGTATTGGCTGTTTATTGGTACTTATAAAGCATTTATTCTATATGGCCATATTCTACATTCAAAATAATTATGAAACTAAAAGTCAAAAATGTTCCCCAAAAAAATAAAAAATAAATAAAAAATAAAAAATAAATAGTTTTGGCCCATAATTATTAACCTTTGTTTTATTATTAACCTCTTATTTATTAATATATAATTAATTTATAATTAATACAGTTAAATATAATTAACTTATAATAAATATAACAGAATTAATATAATTAATTTATAAGTCATACATTTAAAGTTACACTTTATTTTATGCTCTCCTTGTTACAGTGTAATTGTACATTTAAGTACTGAACAATATTAATGAACCACTATAGGGTTAGGCTTAGGTTTATTGCATGAAATTATGCATAATTTACTGTTATTACTATGGGAGGTCCATGTAATACACTGTAAAATAAAGTGTTACAGTATATTGTTACAGTATAGTGTGTGTATATATATATATATAATTTTTAGTTTTATTTATTTATTTATTTATTTATTTATTTATTGCAGTTAAAGGTTATTTTTAAAATTAAAATTATTTTTTAACTATCAAATTGTGGTCATTTTTTCCCTAAAGAACTAAGAACTTTTAAGTACTTTTTTTACTAAACAAAACAATATTTAAGTACTGAACAATATTAAAGAACCACTATAGGGTTAGAGTTAGGATTGGGCTTAGGCTTTAGGGTTATTGCATGTAATTATGCATAATTTACTGTTATTACTATGGTAAGTCCATGTAATGTGTAACACACACTGTAAACTAAAGTGTTACTGAAATTAGTACCTCAGTAACACCCATTATTAAAAATTAGATCTAGATCTAACAAAAGGTAAGATCAGAGACTTTTCCTATTAGGATTCCCTGAATAGGCCATAGCCCAAAAGCCTGGTGTGTTTTCTATTGTGTCCTTCTCCACTGTCTTTAATTTAAATGCATGCAGTTGGCCACAAGCTTGTTGTTCAAAACAGATTTTGTGAAGAACACAAATGGCTTCAGTCTGTGTAACTAAATGTTGAAATAACTTGAGAATGAGGTGATTATGAAACATGAAAGTGAATTTCTATTACTGAATTATCATGTTTCATGGCTTTACCAAACAAGTTTTACAATGTGATGTAATCAAACTGAGCCTATTGAGTTATAGGTTTGGGCCACCTGCACTGACCACCTGGCTGCTTTGTTTAGGGATTTCATTGTTGTGGGCTGTGGGCGTACAATTCATGCTCTCTTTTTTGGACAATGAACTCACTCTCTCTCACTCACATTTTTCATCTCTAGCGATTCTAAGAAGAAGCATGTGACCTGTCCATGCCAGGCCAGGTGCCATCTTATCTAACCGTGGTGCGGCACTGCAATTATTTTCCCCTGTGTGGTCCAGATGCAAACCATCCCGGTGTCCTGCGGTATAGTGTTTACAGCTGGGATTGAGAGGACAACATCACTTTTAATGATTATTTTAGGTACTATTAGAGTTACAACACATTTGATGTGTTTGTGAGATGTTATATCTGTTTACAAATGTTACAGCCAGTGGGATCTCAGTTCTAACTAGATATGCAGTTCTACAGCACTTGTAGACTTCACAACTTACATGAGAGACTATGAATGTAATACTACTTACTTCTTACCAAATATAGCATAATACACACTTAAAAAGTATCATGTAGTGTAAGCATCAAGTAAAAAGTATTCCCCTTTCAGTCGGTCACTCCGAGTCACGTCGGATTTTTACATTTTTTTTACATTTTTATGCATTTAGCAGACGCTTTTATCCAAAGCGACTTACAGTGCATTCAGGCTATACATTTTTTTTATCAGTATGACCGGATGACCAACGAAATTGGGATCTCGCCAGAGAGACCAATCCACTTCGAGTGTAACTAAACGAGCCAATGGACATTGGCATGCGATTACTGCATCCAGCTGCTGCTGATCACTGCGTGAGTATAAGAGGCAGCAGGTGCACTGCATTAATTCATCCTTTCGCTTCGGAGCCGAGCGGTGGTGCATCACTACTGCTCTCTACTTCGGTGTTGCAGAGAGAATGAGTGAGTGCAGGCGTTACGGCAACAGCAGCGGTGGTCACAGTCTCGCGGCTTCAACAAAGATCGTACAGACAGCCACACCAGTAGTTTGCGGTGGCCAGCTCTCCCGCGTGCTTCAGCACTAAAAGAGCAACGGGTGATCGCGTCTTTTTAAAGATGTCTTATCACCCGTGCGTTTCTGGGTGTGGTCGTTTCCTGGGGCCTCAGGACGGTCACGATCGCTGCCTCATGTGTCTGGGTATCCAGTGTTCATCCCGGCACCCGGGATGGCGCTGCCTCTGGTGGAGTCAGAGGTGTTGATCGCTGCATCGGAGGGCAAGCCCTCTCTCTCCGGGGATGACGACTCGGCTGCGTTGCCCCCTTCAGGTGTGGTAGCGTTGTCCGAGTTAGACCCAGAGATGACGGCTATGCTTTCCCAGGCCGCCGAGAATGTCGGGCTCATGTGGAATCCTCCACCGCGTCCCGGTCCTTTGAGGCTGGATGAATGGTTTCTTGGTGGGGGCCGCGCTGGTTCTCAGCGCCACCCTCCGGTGCCATTCTTCCCGGAGGTGCATGAGGAGCTCACTACATCATGGAGGGCACCTTTCACTGCCAAAAACAAATCTTGTGGCTCCTCCGCCCTCACCACCCTCGATGGTGGGGCCGCTTTGGGGTACGCGGGCATCCCCTCGGTGGAGCGGTCTGTGGCCATGCAACTGTGTCCAACAGCCACTACTACTCTGTGGGGTGACCCGTGTCTCCCCTCACGGACCTGTAAGTATTCGTCAGGCCTAACTGGCAGTGCTTACAGAGCTTGTGGGGAGGCGACTTCTGCCCTCCACCAGGCCAAAGCCCTGAAAGACCTGCACAAGGGTGGCAACGACCTGGCGGTTCTACATGAACTGTGTGCTGAAACAGACCTCACGCTTCGAGTGACGAAGGTGACTGCACAGTCTCTGGGTCGTGCGATGTCCACGCTAGTGGTCCAGGAGTGCCATCTCTGGCTGTGTCTGGCTGACATGAAGGAGCAGGAGAAGGTATAGCTCCTGAATGCTCCCATGTCGCAGACCGGCCTTTTCGGCGATGCTGTCAAGAGCTTTGCTCAGCAGTTCTCGGCAGCACAGAAACAGACTGAGGCGATCAAACACATCATGCGCCGGAGGAAACCTGCTGCTTCTACCTGGGTTGCAGCCCCTCAGCCTGCTCGTCACTGTGGGCGCCCCCCTGTGGCCGCCCCCACTCCCGCGCAGCCGCAGCAGCCTTCCACCAGGCAGTGTCATGAAGCCAGTCGCAGACAGGATGCCCAGCCCGTCCAGGCCCTCAACCAAACCTGGCGGCAAGTGCAAGTGCAAGAGGCCCTGAGACAGGGAGACCCAGAGATGGAGGAGACTGCTCGTTGGAAGATGGTGACTGCACCACTCCCTCCCCCGGAGGAGGAGCAGGTGGAGAATCTTTTGTTTCATTTTGTTTTTGTTCCACCGCTGGCCCAGCAGCCAGCAGTACCCAAAACATCAAGAAAAGAGTAGTTTCCTCAATCTCTGGGTCTCAAGAGGAGGAGAGTGGTGAACTGTGCATCACGGGATCGCTTCCCTCCTCCTCTCTCGCCAGCAGGCAGCGGGTGGTTGCCCAAGAGCACCCCTCCTGCCCGTTCGTGGAAGCAGGTAAGGGCGGTAGCACTCGAGTCCCCGCTTCAAGTCGTCACACGCATTTTTGAGTGCGTCTGTCCCCTAGATTGGTTTGCAGCGATCGACCTGAAGGACACATACTTTCATGTCTCAATCCACCCGCGACATAGGCCATTCCTGCGATTCGCATTCGAGGGTCGGGCATATCTTTACAAGGTCCTGCCCTTCGGGCTGTCCCTTTCGCCTCGCGTCTTCACCAAAGTCGCGGAGACGGCCCTTGTCCCCCAGAGAGAAAGGGGTGTGTGCATCCTCAACTACCTCGACGACTGGCTCATACTTGCACAGTCTCGAGAGCAGTTGTGCGCACACAGGGACCTGGTGCTCAGGCACCTCAACCAGTTGGGTCTTCGGGTCAACTGGGAAAAGAGCAAACTCGTGCCAATGCAGAGGATCTCTTTTCTCGGCATGAAGTTGGATTCGGTCAAACAGACAGCACGCCTCACCCAGGAACGTGCTCAGTCAGTGCTGAACTGCCTCAAGACTTTATCAGGCAGGAAGGCAGTCCCACTGAAACTCTTTCAGAGGCTCCTGGGGCATATGACTGCAGCTGCGGCGATAGTTCTGCTCGGTCTGCTCCATATGAGACCGCTTCAGCACTGGCTCCATGGCCGAATCCCGAGATGGGTGTGGAAATGCGGTACTCACCGGGTGCCCCTTGAGCAGGTATCCAGGCATGCTGTGATATTCACGGATGCTTCGGCCACCGGCTGGGGAGCCACGTACAATAGACACGTAGTGTCAGGGGTATGAACGGGTCCCCAACTGTGTTGGCATATCAATTGCCTTGAGTTGCTGGCAGTACGCCTTTCCTTGAGCCGCCTCAGAGGGCGCCTTTGGGGCAGGAACGTTCTGGTCCACACGGACAACACTGCGACCGTTGCATATATCAACTGGCAAGGCGGTTTACGCTCCCGTCGAATGTCGCAACTCGCCCGCCACCTCCTCCTCTGGAGTCAGAAGCATCTGAGGTCCCTTAGTGCCATCCACATCCCAGGAGTGTTCAATCAGGCGGCCGACAAGCTGTCTCAAGCGGCACTTCCTGGGGAGTGGAGACTCCATCCCCAGGCGGTCCAGCTGATTTGGAGTCGGTTCGGAGTTGCTCAGGTAGACCTGTTTGCATCTCCGGAAACCACCCACTGCCAGTGGTTCTACTCCCTATCCGAGGCAATGCTCAGCACGGATGCACTGGTACACAGCTGGCCCCAGGGCCTGCGCAAATATGCGTTCCCCCCATTGAGCCTGCTAGCACAGACACTGTCCAAGATCAGGGAGGATGAGGAGCAGGTCCTGTTAGTGGCTTCATATTGGCCCAACAGGACCTGGTTCCCGGAACTCATGCTCCTCGCGACAGCCCCTCCCTGGCCAATTCCTCTGAGGAAGGATCTGCTTTCTCAGAGACGGGGCACCCTCTGGCACCTGCGTCCAGACTTGTGGAAACTCCATGTGTGGTCCCTGGACGGGACGCGGAGGTTCTAGGTGACCTGCCCCAGTAGGTAGCTCTCACTATCGCTTCAGCACGAGCACCGTCCACAAGACGGGCCTATGCACTGAAGTGGAACCTGTTCGTCGAATGGTGTTCCTCTCACCATGAGGACCCCTGGAGATGTTCGATCAGAGCCGTGCTTTCCTTTTTGCAACAAGGGTTGGAGCATAGGCTGCCCCCCTCCACCCTTAAGGTGTACGTTGCTGCTATTTCCGCCCACCACGACCCCATAGAGGGGAGGTCGGTGGGGAAGCACGATCTGGTCGTCAGGTTTCTTAGGGGGGCCAGGAGGTTAAATCCTCCTAGGCCTCCCTCCCTCTTGGAATTTGGCATTGGTGCTAAGAGCCCTACAAACTGCCCCCTTTGAGCTGTTGCAGTCAGTCGAGTTGAAGTTTCTCTCTATGAAAACCCTACTCCTGACTGCGTTGGCCTCGATCAAGAGGGTAGGGGACCTGCAGGCATTTTCGGTCGACGAGTCGTGCCTTGAGTTTGGGCCGGCTGACTCCAGTGCGACACTGAAGCCCAAGGTTATGTGCCCAAGGTTCCTACCACTCCCTTCCGGGACCAGGTAGTGAACCTGCAAAGGCTGCCCCTGGAGGAGGCAGACCCAGCCCTAGCTTTGCTCTGTCCTGTACGTGCACTGCGACGGTACGTTACGCTTCAGGACGGTACGCTTCAGGACCTCAGAACAGCTCTTTGTCTGTTACGGAGGACAGCAGAAGGGGAAGGCTGTCTCCAAGCAGAGGATGGCCCGCTGGATAGTGGATGCCATCACCTTGGCCTACGAAGCACAAGGTGTGCCCTGCCCGCTCAGGTTGCGTGCTCACTCCACTAGGGGTGTCACATCGTTCTGGGCGCTGGCTCGTGGTGCCTCACTAGCAGACATCTGTAGAGCTGCGGGTTGGGCGACTCCCAACACGTTCACTAGGTTTTATAGCCTACGTGTCGAACCGGTTTCCTCCTGTGTTCTCACCTCAAACGGGTAGTGGCACTGAGAGGCCCGGCTTACAGTTGGCTTGTGGCGTTCTTACGCCTAATTCTCCAGAGAGTTCCTTAGCCAGGCAAACCCTGTCAAGTCCTCCAGCAATCCAGCGTCCGGACGTGGTGGAGCGTCCGACGCCAGGCCTTTCAGCCAATGAATTCATGAAATCTGGTGTGAGGCTAGTGCCCATATGAGAGACCCTGCTGGGATCCCATATGTGTATTCCACGGTATGCTTATTAGAGCCGTGTTTCCCCTGGCAGACCACGTTCTGCAGTCTCTAATGATGCAGCCTAAGCCATCTCAGAGACTTCCATGTGTAATAGGGCACTACGGGGTTACTTCACATGTCTAAATGTCACTTAACCCCCTCTGAGAGGAGGTGACTCCGCAGTGTGCCTCTTCCAAGCGGAATGGCATGCTTCCCAGTGTTATCCTAGTCCTACTGTTTGGGTTGCTCAAGGAACAACAGTAGTTGACCTTCTCTGTGTAGAGCCCGGTCCTGTCATCTGCCTTATAGGAAGGATCATGAGCCCTACACAGGGCACTGGAAGGGGCAGCTCCTGTGGCGCTTTGGTAGGGATCCCAATTTCGTTGGTCAACCAACGTGACTCGGAGTGACCGACTGAAAGGGGAACGTCTCGGTTACATATGTAACCCTCGTTCCCTGAAGGAGGGAACGGAGACGTCACGTCCCGTCGCCACAGTCGCTGTACCACCGCTGAGCTGCCAGGTCACCGGCTCGGCTCCTCAGCGAAAGCATGAATTAATGCGTCTCCGTTCCCTCCTTCAGGGAACGAGGGTTACATACGTAACCGAGACGTTCCTTACATTTCCTTACACTGAATTTTTCCTTCTTTTTTTTTTCAACAATTTTTTTTCTAGATGAAAAAGTATTTTTAATAAGACTAGTCGCACTACGCTGCAACCTGAACTGCATCACATATTTTATTTATTTATTTATGTATGTATTTTATGTATTTCAATGTATTTATGTTTTTTTTAAATTAAAAATATTTTTTAAAATATAACATTTTGAAAATATTATTATTATAAAAATATTAATTTTGTTTTCCCTAAAGAACTAAGAACTCATTTTAGGAACTAACTTTATGCCCCTCCCCAAAAAAATATATAGAAATTATGTACATATATATATATATATATATATATATATATATATACACACACACACACACACATACACACACACACTTATTTATACTTGCTGTATTATACTTATTTTTTTGTCAATTGTATTAATTTATTCAAAACGTATTTTTGAACAAATTAATACAATTTACAAAAAGTAAGTGTCACATGATTGAAAAATACTTAAAAAATACAAAAGTTACAGCTCTAATCTCAATCAAGTTCTTTAAAAATTTATTTTTGCAGTCTGATCCAATAATGAGTCAAAATAAAAATTAATAATAAGTCAAAATTTACAGCTCCTTTTCATTTGTCACACTGGAATTGAAAGGTCAAATATGACACAATATTTTTTGCTTTATTCTACACATTTTGGAAAATGTAATATACACACTATATACTATTCCAAACATCGCCATGGAGTTTGTCTTGTTTGCAATACATACAATTTCAGCACGCAAACACTCACACACACAGCTAAAGACACTTGTATATGCACATACACACAAACACACGCACATACGCATGGGCAGATGGGCTTTAATACTAAGGCTTAGTTTAATGACAAAGAACTCTCAATCTGGACAACATGGGTGGATTTAGTTATCATTTTAAAGTCCATCTGCGAGACGTTTGACTTCCGATCACAATGCTTCCTTGTTCAAACATAAAATAGAGCACAGACTTGTTTATCAGTGGGGACGCACGTGCGTTTTAAGTAACGAACATTCAAACGAGAAGATGTGTCATGCCTTTAGCCCCACAGCCACGTCCTAACATGTGATATGTCACCAAGAAGAGTTTATTTATCAAGCCTGCTGCAGCCCGGCCCGAGAGAGAGAGAGACAGATAGATAGACAGACTGACAGCGAGGAGATAGACTAGCTACCTATTTATAGCCCCGGCCATCTGCAAAAGCTCCCTCTTGTCTTTGGTCATCCTGTTCACAAAGGCTGGGAGGCAGATTCCAGCAGCAGCCGCTCCATTCACTATTCATTCCAGGACCCGGCAGCTCCATATGGATCCGGCCCACTGCTGGGCCCAGGCAGGCTCTGTTTTTTCCCTGGGATTGACATGGTAATGGAGCTGCGGAGAAAGGAGCTGTTCTGAGATCAGAGGAGAGCAACGGCCCCCTACGCCCGGCTCCTTCCTCCACAGCTCCCAGGTCAGGCCTTTCACCCCTTCTGGCCACCCGGCCGATCTGGAAGCACTATGGGCATCTGTGAAAGGCTAATGACAGCCTTTTATGTTTGGCCTGTTTTATTATAGCCCCACTAACTGTGTCTGTCCATCCAAGCTGTATGCTGCACAGTGCAGCCGGGCGTCTGGAGCATCCCTGAAAAAAAAATGATCTCACAGGCCCGCTGAATCTATTATGCGCCATATAGAAAGATGCTGAATTATTCTGTCTGATATGAGATCTGAACAGAACAAGGTGGATAGCAGGAGATATACAGGATATTTAAAGGGATAGTTCACCTAAACATCTGAATTCTTTCATCATTAACTTATCTTTGTGTTGATTCATGCATAGTCAGAAACTAGAGGTTTGTGGTCAGTAAGATTTGTTTTTTAAGAAATTAATTATTTATTCAACAATGATGCATTCAACTTTATGCATTAACATTCTATTCATCAAAGAATCCTGGATAAAAATGCATCACCATTTCCACAAAAATATTAAGCGACACAGCTGTTTTCAACATTGATAATCATAAGAAATGTTTCTTGAGCAGCAAATCAGCATATTAGAATGATTTCTGAAGGATCATGTGACACTTAAGACTGAAGTAATGCTGAAAATTCAGCTTTGCCATGACAGAAATATATATATTTTTAATATATTAATATATAGTATAATTATCATAATAAGTACCATTAATATAATATAATATAATATAATATAATATAATATAATATAATATAATATAATATATATCTCTCTCAGAAAACTGTTATCTGTTATTTAAAATTGTAATATTTCACAATAGAACTGTTTATACTGTATTTTTGACCAAATAAATGTAGCCTTAGTGAGCATAAGAGAGTTCTTTCAAAAAAAATTGAACAGTAGTGTAAATATAAGCATCTCATCAAGTATTTGGACACTTTCGGAATCACAATGTTTAAATGTCAAAAAGTATCAAACCGAGTGGCATCTGCAAACAATGAGGCTAAATACATTTTTAATTGCTTTTAACCAACACGTGTCAAGGTGGTTTTAGTGGATGTATGAAGTCAGTTCCTCTCAAATTCACACAGGTGTGTTCTATCAGAGTAACCGCAGGTGTAGTTCATCACATTAACAATGAACTTGATCCACTAACATTTGACAACCACAAGCCTCCAAAAGCTTTTTACTTAATTTTGAGCTAGAAAACTATTGTTTTTTCATTTAAAACCTAAGGTGTGTATATGATAAATTTAAATAGATGTCACGTGATATCTTTCATATAATGCAAAGACACAAAGTGGTCATTCAAAGTGAAACTCCAGAGTTCCTGAACAGACTCACTGGTGAAACTGCACAGGGATCTGAGAGTATTACTGACATGGAGTGGCAGGGAACAGCACATGTGTCACAGCTTACATCCCCTTCCCTTTCTTAGATCCCCTTTCACACACTCACAGGTCAGCGTGGCAGAGCAGCATGGATCAGCTCATCAGACACGGGGCCCTCAGGACGGCCACTGTATTAGGGACCCCATGCAGGGCACAGATTCTGCCAAGACCATCACTGTCAGCTTGCCTTTGTCGCCTGATCCTGCCCCACTGCTACCACTGGACATTGAACAGCTATTGAAGAGGCCCTTGAAATTCCTTAGAGGCTCATTAGCATATCATGAATAATTCATAGCGACGTGGGGGTGGGGAAGGTGTAGAACCAATGATGAAGAACAGCACCTCTATCAGTGCGCGCACAGCCCAGCCTATTCCCGAGAGTCGGCCCCTCGATAAAGCACACTGCGGAGGAATCAATACAGCAATGACATTAGCCTACACTGATGCGCTCCTGACCCCATATGTTATTTGTCGCAAATATGGCAAGGGTGGGTTGAAAATTAAGCGTCGAGTAAATCAATATGAATTAAAGTCTAGATTTAATCAGGTACTAGCTGAGCTGTCCTTGCTACTTTGTTGTGAGATGTTAGAAAGATGTTATTGCCATCCTGTTTAGTGACACAATTGCAGTAATTAAAAGGAAAATGAAAATTATGTAATTTACTCACCCTCATGCCATTCCAAAACTGCAGGACTGACTTTCCTCTCTGGAACAAACATACACACACACACAAAAATTTAGAATAATGAAGTGATACAAACACAATAAAATTACAATAAAAGTGGGTTATATGAGGCATATATATATTAAAACTACATTCCGTGACACAAAAACAGTACTCTTTAAAAAATTATAGTGGATTTGGGCATCCGCCATTACACTCACTATGAGAAATACCACAAGTATAGTGATACAAACGGTGAAACGGTTGGAGTTCTGTTATCACTAGAATATTGCACTCCTCTCGGCCAATCAGATTTGAGGATTAGAAAGTGTGAGAAAACTGTTGTATAAATGATTATATTATATGAGCTATATTCCAAGTGCTCTAAAGTCATGTGATAACCTATGGCTGGAATACACTACATGGATTTTGCCCCGATTTACAGTCCGGACAAGTTGATGCTAGTTGATGAACAAATTCAGACCATTTTTGTGAACTGGATCAGTCGATTAACTAAAAGACATATTAGTACTTCTTTCATGAACAGTCATAAGCGCGCCAAGGACATCCCCAGTACTTATTCACTTTTATTATATATTAAAGGGATAGTTCACCCAAAATTGTTGAATAAAGTCATTATTTTTGTTTTCTTTGTGCACAAAAAGTATTCTCATAGCTTCATAAAATTACAGTTGAACCACTGATGTCACATGGACTATTTTAACGATGTCCTTACTACCTTTCTGGGCCTTGAACGTGTCAGTTGCGTTGCTGTCTACGGATGGTCAGAAAACTTTCAGATTTCATCTAATCCTAATTTGTGTTCCGAAGATGAACAAAGGTCTTATGGGTTTGGAACAGCATGAGGGAGAGTAATTCATGAGAGAATTTTCATTTTGGGGTGAACTATCCCTTTAAGAAGAGCTACTATGATTTTCTTCAAAAAAAAAAAAAAAAAAAAGGCAATTTTTGTACAGAACAGATAAAGTCATACAGGTTTGGATTGATATGAAAGTGAGTAAATGATGACAGAATTTATATTTTTTAGTGAACCATCCCTTTAAATTGCCCTACCCTAATGTACATTACTAATAACAAAAATAAGAAGAAACAAAATAATTAGCACAAAATATAATCATACGTGATGTGTGGACTTCTGGGAATGTGCTTTTACTGATTTTCACCATAAATTATACTGTAATTTATAGATTTTACTTATTTAATTACATATAATGCAATATTAAACCATAAACAGTTTTGCTGTATTTGATAATATAACTTACAGTTAACCAATTAAATCTTTAGTGTAGCATACTTACCATTTTCTATTATAAACAATGTAAAAAAAAAAAAAAATTTTTTTTTTTTACAATGCATGAGGGCCATTACATCTTAAAAAGTTCTCAATTTGAATATGAGCACAAACAAAAGAAGTCAGAGATATCAGAGAAGTGTTAGTTTTGCTGGAGTGCTTAAAGCAGCAACGATACCTGTTGAATGTAATCCCCGACCCACATGAAATATTGGCACACAGCCATGATATCTTTCTTCAGCACTGGTGCATGCAGAGCCGTGCTGCTACCACAACACTGCAGGGAGAACTGAACTGCATGAGCCCTCACTGTAAAACCCTCACCCGCCAGAGAGAACACATCTCACATTCATAGAATAATATTCTTACAATCAAATGTGTGTGATTCTGAGATCTTAGAGTTCATAGCACTGCACATACTGTATGTCAAGATGACTGTAAAGCATCTGAAGTACTTCCTGTGTTCCTCAAGTGTTTTTATAACCCTAGAACACTAGAAACCTCCTCTGAAAAAAATAACGGTGCTATAACATTATAGTGGATCACTAAAAGCCCAATGATTGTCAAATCTCATTGATTAATGCTCTGTTTGTTCTCGGCACAAAGCACAGCCCTTTAATGTCCCTGACATTTCTGTTTGAAACCCTGTACTTTATTTCCATTATCTTACTACACCAATCAGTCACAATAATCTACAAACGAACTAAACGGTGGGTTTTTGTTGCCTAAACAACATTAGGGTGTTAATTCTCCATTTAATCATCGGTTTCAAGGGGCAACTGACATATTATTAAATATTTAGTACAGATAAATGACTTGGATTTAGAAAGCTATCTGAAACATGTCTCTACATTTTGGTGTAAAACATCAAGGGAATTTTCAAGGTTCAACGCAAAGTTAAAGCTCCAAATAATCCCCAAACTCTCACATAAACATGCTTTTTTCATATGAAGTCCAGAAATAACATTCTGATGGATGAGCGTGAGAGCAAAACTTTACACAAAACCCCAGACTCCTCACTTGTCTAACATGCTCTCCAACTATTTAATAATAGTGAGAGAAACTAATTCCCCATAGACTCTCTCTTCCTTGTGAGCTATATAAAGAGATGAGATTGAGTAAGAGTCCAGTGACTGAGAGCAGAAGCCAGTAGGGAAGTGGCTCACAAGAAAAACTACAGTCTTCGCAATCCAGCGCAGAGGCTCTAGCGGAGAAAGAGAATAAAACCAAAGCAGTTTGAGTGGCACAAGCTACCACAAAAACCATAAAGTTGCATGTCCATACGGTATCAGATAGTCTCAGGCAGTTTCAGATCTCCCAAATACTCTCAATTCCCTTGTGACACTCAAGACTAAGAAAGAGCTGAGAAAGGAGCCTTTCAGGATTTCTCTTCCTCAATAATGCAAACTACTGGTTTCTCTTATACTTCTACTGTATATGAGGACTGATAAATCTCTGTTCTATTCTGTTTGTATTGATCTACACACTTCTGTAAGTCATACCGAACAAACCCATCTTTAATCCACTGGTTACAGTGATGTTATTGTAACTCTCAGCACTAAATTACTGGACATCTTTATTCTTTAAATTCTAAGATTTGATTTTGCATTTTTGTTTCTGCCTGGAGACTCCCTTGAAATTTCCACATGACTGCTCTGAATATTTTTCCATCTAAAACTCAAGGCACAGTTACATTTCTGTAAAGTGGGCTGAACCATGAAAAGCACTTTATATATAAAAGTTTGGAGTAAGTAATTTTTAAAAATTATATACATAAAATAAACAAGTACATACATACATATATATATATATATATATATATATATATATATATATATATATATATATATATATATATATATATATATATATATATATAATACAAAAATAAAATAAATTAAAACAAATTAAAAAAGTGTGTCACATTTAAAAAAAAAAAGAAAAGAAACTTTTATTCCACAAAGACACATTAAATTGTTTCAAGTAAAGCAAGTAAATGCTGTTCTTTTGAATTCTCTATTTATCAAAAAAAAAAAAAAAAAAAAAAAACTGAAAAAAGTCTCATGATTCCCAGCAAAAGAAAGAAAAAAAAACTATTTTCAACATTGTTAATAAAACAATTATTAATAAATTAATAAATGAGTACCAGTAATGACTGAGCAGCAAATCAGTATATTAGAATGATTACTCATGGATTATGGACACTGAACACTGGAATGGCTGTAATAATATTTCACAATATTGTTTTTACTGTATGTTTAATCACATAAACGCAGAGCATAAACAAGCTTCATTAGCTGAATCCAGTCTGAAATCTTGCCAGTGCAGTTTTATTGTATTAATTGTTCATAACAGCTATAGTTTGACGACACTAGAATTTTTACTTTGAAGGATATAAAGAAAAAAAAACACTGCAGTAAGTAGGCTATACAGGTTTTACAGAAGTTTTCCCTCAAAATGTATAAATAACCTCTGTGACAACTAGCCCCGGTCTCCATTGTTTGTATTATTTGAAAGAACAGTGATGTTCTGACAGCTAAAGGAAGAGTGTTTCAACTGTCTATGAGAATAGGCTACAAACAGCACCACATTACGCAACCAAGAAAAATACTCGAGGTCTGAATTGCAAAATTTCTCAGGACCCTCTTTGGGAGGCGAACAATAGCTAAAGCCAAACATCAACGCCACGCCCATGGGGTCGATGTTGCTACAAGAGTCGCGAGCCACGCTTTCACGCGTGTACTGCTGCACGCGACAGGCGCGTGGGAGCCTCAAAGCCACTACCGAGAGCAGAAACCACAGCCGAGAGAAAGACGAAACGATTCGCTGCGTTCGGATATTTAACGCCTGTTTTAATTTGCGCTCGCTAAGTATAATGCGATGAGACTCGAGCTGAAACGGGTTATCGGCACAGCAATATTTTGTTATCGCCTATAGACTATTTTATCCCACAGGTTCTCAGGAAGTTTTACGTAAGAGTTTTAAATCTCAGAGGATTTCATGAAAGCGTCGCGTAACGTTGCGTTGTTTAGAATTCAAAATCGTTCGCACCGAATGTTGAGAGAATGCGCGTCATTTTTAGATTCTTCAGGATAACTTAATCTTTTCAACTGTAGATAGCAACCTACAAGTCAGTTTATGTTATGATTCAGCGTTTTGAATATTGCCATCAAAGATCACAGATGACAGTAAATGCGTGGGTAAGATGTGCCTCTTCGGGATCTGATGGTGTTTGATGAGCTGGAGACGGGAGGATCTGTGCAGCTGCAGAGGAGGCGGTCCAGACAGCCTGACTCCATCCCGCGGAGAACCCGGCAACTTTCTGCCAACTTCAGATTGTTTTCTTGCCATTATCATTGTTAGCTTTTTGATGGGAGACAGAAACGTAAACGTGACTCTCAAATACGGCATTTTGGGGTGTACTAATGCTCCTCTGTATTGAGTAGCCTGTATTTAGTCCAAAAGTTTAGTTATAAATCGTTATTAATCTACCTTCAATGTGTAAACAAATACCTGTCCGTCACTTTCAGTGCGCGATCGGTCGGTTCGTTTCGCGGATGCCAAATTAACCTACTTTTTTAGCGCCAACAGTCAACTTTTACACTTTTAGAAGATGTTTGAAACGAAACAAAGTTTTTGTTGTTGTGATAACTTATGTAGCCTATTTTCGAAAACATATGTTTGATACTATACAGGAAAGTATTGGAGTAGCCTATAATCGTTAATTCCTCGGGCAAACGTAGGCTATAACGCACTCTGTGGTCACTGAAACGCATA
Organism: Spinibarbus caldwelli; assembly: GCA_039654775.1. NCBI lineage: Eukaryota > Metazoa > Chordata > Actinopteri > Cypriniformes > Cyprinidae > Spinibarbus > Spinibarbus caldwelli. The sequence goes on from CM077251.1 coordinate 19,162,215, forward strand.
AAATGCGATTGAAATGTGTTTATACTCGCGTGTAACATTCATATTAGTGAAATTCCACAGTTTTTTTTTCTTTTAAAACCACGCTATGATTCGCAGTTCTGTTTTGCGTGAGTTTTCAAAGACTGACCCGTTTTTGAAGACGCTTCTTCTTCTTTTTTTATCTATAATAATGCGAGAAATAATATGAGATAAAGTCGAGGTAACTTCGGGTTACTCTTTCTGCATTACGTTCGTTTCAAAGTCTATATTGTTTCAAAAGGGCGAGGAGTTGAACGTAAGCAAAGAAATGCAAATCGATGCAGGTGTGCGGAGCGCAGGAGACCCGAGGTGACGAGCTGAACTTCGGGCCCCATTGATCAGCTGAGAGCCCCCGTCTCCATAGCAGCCGCCCGCACGGCGCCGCGAGGACCCGCTGGAGGGCCGCCGTGAATGGGTGACGTCACGGGGCTGGCGCCAGAGAGTCTGCGAGAGCGCGAGCTCGCGGCGCTGCTCTGTAGTGCTGCTTTGCTTGGTGCCAATTCATCACCTGTCAGGGATCAGTCAGGGTGTCATGCGAAATGTACACAGCTGTGAGAACAAAAAGGACGGGGGAGAAAATGGAAAGAGCCAGTTGCGGACGAGTCCACAATGCTCTCGTGTGTCACGTTTGTAAGTCTTGCGCGCTCGGAATGCAGTTTCTGTCGCAAACATTTCCTATTTAAAAATGTCCAAATGCATGGGCCTGGGGGAATCTTACAAGTACTTCATTTTCGAAGGAGTGATAGTGAGAATGTATGAGCTGCATTCCGACACATCAACACGATTGCGTTCCGACGCATCTCCGCAAACATCTGTTTAGTCGGATCTGCACAAGCAACCAGGAAATCTCCTTTGTTACTTAGCATGTGTAGGCTAAACAACGAGCTTTTTTCTATTTTTGCCACCACTCTCGCTCCAGACTGCCAAAAAGGTTTCTAAAAAATGGAAATATAATCCGTGTCAGGATAAAAATATAGAATATAGAATGCATTTTCACTTCAATTGCAGTTGTTGTTTCAAGTTAAACTTGGAGCACATTTTCCCAGTCGGTGAATCCTGCGTGTTTGACGCTGCGCGCATTCCTGCACTAGAGAGCAGGAGGATCTTCTGTCATCACTATTACATCTTAAACGACCCTCATCACAGGCCTAAAGACTGCTCCCATAATCCCCCACAGTCATCATGTGTATAAACAAACAAACATTAAGGGCACAGCACCAGCTGTAAAAAGTACAAACTTAAAATGCTGGTAGCTACGTCCACAACAAACACTATAAAACGTGAAACACCACTAAAAGAGCTTTGGTTTTTAACTTCATTAGATGTTTGGTTTTTTTTTTTTTTTTGTCCTAAAGGCACAATTTTGCAGAAAAATATTTCTGAAACTAAGGTCAAGTGACTTGGTGTAAAAAATGCTGGCATCACCTTGCCATCTTTATCTAGCTATAACTATGGCAGCATGCCACTGACCTCGAGGTAAATGTTGATACACTGTGTTTACATAGGAAAAAATAAAATAAATAAAAGCAGTAGCTAGAAGGAAATATCAAATGTGTTGGAAAATAGTAACACATTGATTGTTGGAGATATGTTCAGTTCCTGCCCTTTTAATAATTAAAGGCACTGGGTATTGTAAGATTCATAAGCTGCGTTGTATTTTAAATATAGAGATATAATAAAATCTCTTGACATTCTACTTATTAAACACTTATGATGTATTGTATAGGGAAGCCTAACTCATGATGTCCAACATAAATCAGTCTAAGCTTGTTTTGATACATTTTTACTCTTACACTAGAAACAAAAGCGGAAAATGCGTGAAAACAATCTTACACTTACAAGTCACTAATTCTCTTGATCAGAAACAGGTACACTGATTTGAGAAATTATCCGTGGAAGCTGAAGGCAGTCAGCGCCACCCTAAACACGCGCTTTCACTGGTTAAGAACGCGGAAGAAATGGGCGGGATTAGAGTGCTCAGCACAGCGACCAATAGCGTTGCGCGAAGGCGATGACTGACGCGTCCATTCTCACCAATCAGCGCGATCCAAACCAGCGCGTGAACAACCCACCCAGCTGGGTATATATACAGCGATGACAGCTCGCTAATCCACTGCGTTTGCTTCAACAGCCCAGTGCGAAGAGGAAATCTCGAACACAAAAGCGACTCTTCCGACGAAACCGATTCGTACAGAGGTGTCAACATGAAGGCAATAAGCCCAGTCAGGTCTTTCCGGAAAAGCAGCGCGAATGTGACGGAGCACAGTCTGGGAATCTCACGGAGCAAGACCCCCGTGGACGATCCCCTCAGCCTGCTGTACAACATGAACGACTGCTACTCCAAACTGAAGGAACTGGTGCCGAGTATCCCGCAGAACAAAAACGTGAGCAAAATGGAAATCCTGCAACATGTCATCGACTACATCCTGGACCTGCAGATCGCACTTGACTCAAATTCAGCAATCACCAGCCTGCATCACCCGCGAGCAGGGCAGGGGACCTCCAGAACACCCCTGACAACACTCAACACAGACATCAGCATCCTCTCATTACAGGTGAATGTCCTTAGAAAGAATACTGTTTCATCTATCCATCCATCCATCTGCATGTGAATTTTTAAATGTGTTATATAAAGCTACATTGATTTGTTGCATGTTTGACTGTGCAAATAACTGGACTTAATAATATATTTAATAAATAACTGTTTTTTTTTTTTTTGTCTCTCTTTAGACACCTGAGTTTCAATCAGATTTGATCACAGAGGACAGCAGGACACTTTACCGTTAATCAGGTAAATGCTCTTGAACACTGTTTATAATGAGTTTTGTATTATATGCTGTAAATGATGGCAAAAAAAAATGGATGCAGTCAGAGCAGTGTTTAATTTTAAGAGTGTCTAATCAAATTTGTTAAGGAGCATTGTGGCACATAGTCTATAAAGTGTGTAATAAGCATCAGCCGAGGTTGAAATGCAAGCATTGAGCGAAGGCAGAAGTTGTGCTCGTGTACATCTGGAGCCCAGGGTTTTGCTCAGTCTCTGAGTGTTTGGTTAAATGTTCAAACTGCGGCTTCCTCTCTGGCGCCAGGCTGTCCGGATCTCTGCCCTGTTTGCATTCTCTAAATGCGCCTCTTTCTCAATCTTTTGCAGGTGTTTGGTTAAGACACAAGAACACACAGGACCTGGGAACTGGCTTTTCCCCCAATTTCTGTTCTCAGTCTGGAGTTTTTTTTTTTTTTTTTTTTTCCTGTAATTGAATCAAGAGACTTTTTTGCTTCTAAAAGGACAATCCATGTGATGTGTTATAAGTTCGGACACTGATTATTTATCTTCTAAAAAGACTTATTTGGTCCTTTCTTCAAGAGGAAGAAGCACTATATATTCCCTGAAAATAGGAGGGAAATCTGTAAATGATCACAAGGAACCTTTTCTCTGCATTGAGAAGAAGTCTTACCTTTTTTCGTGAAGACCGTGTGAATAAGAGAAGACGTGGTTAGTTACTGTACAAAGTTTAAGTCTGTTTTTGTCAATTCTTTTGGCACATGAAGGACTGGACGTTGAAAATGACGATGAAACCTTGTGAACTCTATCTTAGAGTTTTATCTTGTATAGTTGCAGAAATTGGACTGTCAGTATCTGCAAAGTGTTATGCTGTATGCTGAGACTTTTTATAAAAGTAATATTGTAAATCGTACCTTTTTTTTTTTTTTAATACAAAATAAATCAAATGCTTTATTTGACGCTGGTCTGTTATGCTTGTGTAAAAATGTCAATCTGCCAGTGTTGTGCTGTATATTGACCTTGCCTTTTATATCTAGGATTCAAAAGCATGTGACCCTTCACACATGCACATTCACCCATTACTGATTGGAACCTGAATCTTTTACATTCCCATATGGCTGTGTAAAAATGCATCCATTTCAGTCTGTAGTGGGGAAAAATGTGCTTTTTCTTAAAACATAACTGTCCACAAATCATACAGCCTAACAGTTTTTCTTGCGATTGACCTCTTTCTCGCTGCCTGTGTGGTGAAACTCATTTCTTGAAAGTGTTTGGAAGTCGAACATTAATCGTGACTGTATCCACAGGTTCTCTCATTCTTATAATCTGTGTGTGGATGAAATGGCAGTTAAATCAATGCATGAGCTTTTGATTTGTGGAATTCAGTTTGTAAAATAATTGCCTGTAGGTTTACAGTCGGCCCGTTAATGAGTGCGAAGGAATAAATCAGACCCCAAAAGTGATTTTTATTATAATCAGTTTTTTTTACAGCTTCAACTAATTATTCAGAATTCTACACCAAATCCCCAAGACTAAAATTTTGTGAATAAAGCTGATAAATTCTCAATGTTAGCATATCAGACATTAAAAAATAGATTTCATTTATAGTGTAATATGTGATACATACACTTGAAGGAAGTCATTTTGTGGGATGTAATTCAGGAAAACTATTTAACTACAGAAAAAAAGTATAATAATAATAATGGTATGTGCTCTTCTTTATTTCATACATTTCTGCACGGTGTACATTTAAAAATTAAAGGTTGATTCTGAAATGCAGCCTAAACCTCTATTAGTGTTCCTGATATGAAGATTGCGCCACCTGCTGGCGGCCAGACTTCACCTCAGAAAAACAATTCTGAGACATTCCTTTGATAGTTTTCAGCTTCATGATTCATGGGTAAAATGATTGGCAGCTGGCAAGTCTCATCAAAATACACACATAAATGTATGATTTTAAAATAAGTTTCAAATGTTATGATTTTAGCCAATCCATCACACACTAACAAAGAAATTTTACATTTAGCAGAGATTAACTTCAAATGTCTGATTTTTATTTTTAAATATAACAACGTACTTATTTCAATTATAAAATCACAAATTCTCAAAAGATTTGAAAACAATGAGCTTTATTAATGTGAGAAAACATTGAGGATACTCACACAAATCAAGCCTTACAGAAACCTCCATTGTTTCTTGTTTTTCTCTTGACGTAACACTGATCACAAAAAGATTCACTCATCTAAAACCCTACAAGGCAGAATCAAAACTACAAGGATGACCTGAATGTGAACCAGGCATTCAATCACAAATAAATAACAGCTTTCACATCACCGATCACAGCAAAAACACCAGCACTAACTCTATGTGGTTAAATCCCCACTCTACTTGATGGATTTGAATATTGTGGACCGACCTACACTAGATCTTTAATGTTAGCAACGGAGCATGAAATAACAGGATTTGCACTAAAAAAATCAGAAACTACAAACAGCTTCACAGCCTCCGTTTATTGCTTTTTTAGCACCACTTCAAAAACAGCAACAATGGCAATTCTCACGCTTTTACACTGCATCTTCTTAATCAGTATTTTGGTTTAGTTTTCCAGTTAAAAAATATCTAAATGTCCTTAAAATAAGATGCATTTATGGATAGAACAAGATTGTGTAATATAATAAGACTTGTTTTCAGATTATTTTTAATGTTAATTTATGCAACTTGAAATGTTATCAATGTGCTTTTTCTTAAAATATAACTGTCCACAAATCATACAGCCTAGCAGTTTTTCTTGCGATTGACCTCTTTCTCACTTTCTGTGTGGTGAAACTCATTTCTTGAAAGTGTTTGGAAGTCGAACATTAATCGTGACTGTATCCACAGGTTCTCTCATTCTTATAATCTGTGTGTGGATGAAATGGCAGTTAAATCAAAGCGTGAGTTTTGATTTGTGGAATTCAGTTTGTAAAATAATCGTCTGTAGGTTTACAGTCAGCCCCTTAATGAGCACAAAGTAATAAATCAGAGACCCGGATAGTGATTTTTATTATAATCAATATTTTACAGCTTCAGCTATTCTAAAATTATTCAGAATTGTACACAAAGACCCCTGGACTAAACTTTTGTGAATAAAGCTGATAAATTCTGTGTTAGCATATCAGACATTAAAAAAACTAGATTTAATTTACAGTGTAGTAAGTGACGCAAACATTTGAAGGAAGTCATTTTTTGTGGGATGTAATTCAGGAAAACTATTTAACTACAGAAAAAGATAATAATGGCATGTGCTCTTCTTATGAAATTTCATACATTTCTGCAAAGTGTACATTTAAAAATTAAAGGTTGCATCTTCATTTATAATATGTTAATTTATTTAACTTGAAATGTTAAAAAAAAAATTCTGAGCACTTCAAAATGTAAAAAAATAACATTAACCTAAATTAATAAATGCTGATGTTTTTACTAATGTTAATGAATTGTACTTAAATTCTTAAGTTCCTTTTAAGTTTAAACCATAAATTTTAGGTTTTATATTATATATTATAGGTTTTATAAATGTTATACTTCAATGAACTTATTTTACTAATCATCGATTTTGTTTTATGGACCTTTAAATATCTTTTATACTAAACTAGTCAGAAATACTGATTAAGAAACAGATTTTGCAGTGAAGGGTAATTTTTAATTTGTGTTAACTATAACAACAACACAAAGAAAATGTGTAGTAATGATGCCTGAATGAAGAGTTTCTCTGAACCTTTGCAGTTATTAAATTTTTTTTATAGTAATTTACTCTTCATCAGTTAAAGAAACCTTGCTAGGCTCACAGGACACTCTCTCGTTCCTCAGCAGTGTCGGTGGCAGTACCGGTGGACCTCTTCCGGTGGACTCCACGCAGGTTCTGGTTGGGCAGCGTGGTGGTTTCGGTGCTGGATCCTGGTCGTATAATGATGGAGGGGCAGTCGGTGGAGTCAGGGGTCTCCTGCTGGGTGCTGTTGTTGATGTTGTTGTTAAACGCAGTATTGTTGGGTGAGCAGTTGAGGTTGTTCACGGCTGAAGTGGGCCAGCTCTCCTCAGGGGTACTGCTGTCAGATGGAGCATCAGAGCAGATGGACATCCGGGCCACAGCTTCATCTTGAAGGTTACTCAGCCTGTGTGGTAAGCCTCGCTTCTTAACTGGACTCTCAAGAACCAGCTCAATCAGATGGCCCTCCTCTTCTTTCTTCTCACCAGACTTCTCTTGAGCCGATTCGCTCTCCTCGTCTTGCAGCGAGTGGTCTGATGAACTCCTGCTGGACCTCACTCCAGAATCTGATGATTTCTTGTCCAGCATGATGTCTGAGATGAAGCTCTTCCCTTTAGCTAAGAGGCCTAGATCTGGTTCAGCAGCCCAGGGTTCCTCTCTCAGCAGCGGGGTGGCATCTGTTTCCTCCTCACCTGAATCTTCTTCATCGCTTGGTATGCTGTGGTAAGACGGTCCCTGTCCTTTGGTCTTGCGTCTAGGTGGGATTTTTGCAGCAGACCCATGTTCTGGCTTCTCCTCCTCCTCTGTAATAGGATCTAGAAGACCACCGTCTGGAACGGAGGAGAAGTCCACTATAGTTTCAGCAGGTTTGGAGCTCTTTTTGGTGAAGGGTTTGTGCCCGTCTTGCTCACCTTCCTTAGTCTTCTCCTCAGAGCTGGCTGTGAGGAACTGGCCAGACAGGGCTTGAGCGGGACTGTCTCGTCCAGCAGCAGATACCTCCAGCTGGGACATGTGGGAGATGTACTCCTGGTAAGCATTGCGATACTCAGCTTGCTGCTTGTCGGTCAGCTTGCAGATGTCGTTGGATGATTCCTGAGAGTTCAGGCTGGATATGCTTGGCGTTCGGTGAGTGTTGGCCTAAAGGAGAAGATCAGGTCAATTAATTTAGACAGTAATGTGAGAGAACATGTGAAAGCATTTCAAGCAATAATTTATCCAAACCCTCCAGCAGCAGTAACTGGTTGATATTCCAACAGTAGGTTGTTCAATGAATTTTTGCAGGCAAAATGGAGTTTTCAAATAGGATTCCACACAACTGCGAATTTTGCCTTGTGATTTTGCAACAGATTTTGCATCGAATTCAGTTGGTCATGTGAATTTGCTGCATTGAGCAACAGAAAGCTGTTTGATTTGAAAGTGATTTTTGTGTGACCTATGCTTCATAAATTGCTACACTATTGGACACAGTTGTAGCTACTACTGCCACACCAAATCATGTTGGAGGATTGTTTTTTGGGATTCTGTAAAAAAAATACAAGATCTTAGACACCCCAGTCTACAGGAAGTGCCAATCCACAGTTATTTTGATCTCAATTTATATTAGGTGGCCTTAGCTACTATGTTAACCATTTAATACAATGCACTTATTGTGTACATACATGTTTTTACATTGTACGTATATTTTAAAAAATACCTGCATGTAATTACATCTGTAATTAAATTCTGTAATTCCATTTATAATTACACTGTTGAGCCATCCCTTACACCTTAACCCACCCTTAAACCTAACCATACCATCAAACCTGTTGCTAACCTTACCTGTATCCCACCTCAATAGCAGCAAAAGTGTTTTGCAATACAATATGAACACACTAAGTACACTGCACTTATTTTTGATGTAAGTACATAGTAGTTAAGGCCACCTAATATAAAGTGGGAGCGTTATTTTTGTACACTCTTCTTCCCTACAATCATATTTTATGTTTGATTCACTGGTCAAAATGGAGAACAAACAAAAATGTCTTGATAAAAGTGACTGATAGCATTATTTATTCATTAATTCTAAATATCTGTAGATATCATGCTAATATCATTATCAGGAATTCTTCTGACCACAATAAACGTGCAGTTAAAATCTGATATTGTGACAGCCCTTGTCAATTTGATAGAGTTTTACAAGTTCTTGATTCAGTTTGATCTATTTTTGATTGATTTCAGTATATTTCAGTTCTAAAGTCTATTTTGCCAGGCTGTTTCATTCAAATAGATTAAATTTTTGAACTATTCATTAAAAGCAGCAGCTCATTAGTGTAATTTATTTGTGAATCAGACTACACAGGTCACGCTGTATGTTGGTTTTTGCATGCAGCCCATGAGGTCAACTAAACAGAAAGATGTTTATTTCATCATATTCAACACAATTCAATTCAATTCAAAAAACTGATCTAGGGATTTAAAGAAAGAATCAATTTAACACTTCATTTTTGCTTCCAGATGTTCAAACTTGACATTTTATTCAAGAATTTCCTCATACGAGGCTATCATATTGCTTCAGAAGACTTGGAATAAGTATCTCAGTGTGTTCCATGAGAAGAATGCAGGGTTCCAGTTTGAGTGAACTATCCCTTCAGTTGTGTTCCAAATTAGCCTATGAATTTTAGAAGGCTAAATGGAACACTTTTTTACTACATAGAACCATACACATTTGAGTGTTCCATTTATAGGAAATGCTGTGTCTCAGATAGCTTTAGCACGTTTAGCCCCTCCCCTTCACAACATCCACACTCGGTCTTTTCTTTTGAAGAAGTACATCATTCGGCTACTCATAATACACTACGCCTTGCTGCATTTTTCAGTGTGAACACACTACTTAGGCTACAAAATGGTGCAAAAATAGTGCAGAGGTATGCGAAATGAGACGCACCCAAAGTCTGTGTTCACCACCAACTTTCATGATGCTAATCTAAACCATTATGAGCTCCTGCTTGTGTTGCAACACCTTGCCAAGTGTTAACAGATGAGTGCAGAAATAGCTATCTCTGTGTGATAGAGAGCTAGCGTGTGTGTGTGGTCAGCTCTTCACTTCCTCTGCCCATCCAGGTCAGAAAACACTTCGTTTGTCACCCAGTAAACCACATGCTATTTTCATGCTGATGAGATACTACTAAAAAGGAGAAGCTGCCTCTATAGCAACATAATACAACGGTAAAGAAAACGTTTGGTTAAAAAGCACAACGACAACAAAAAAAAGCCCTGATTTCCACATACGCATATGTTTGTGTTAGCTTCTATTAATATAATTACACCGTTTTCTCATGGTGTGCACCTGTGTTTATCTATAGGCTGTAGTTCAGTGCTGAATGTGTTTGTGTGCACAGCAGTACCACGCACCAGCCAGTGGGCATTGTGTTGTCTGGTAGACTCCTCCAGCCCCACACCGCTGAGCTCTTCAAAGCTTAGGTTGAGGCTGTACGTGAAGTTTTCTGGGTTGATGGTCACGTCTTGTGGTGCTTCAGAGGGTCTGTGGGGTTCGAGTTGAGTCAACACGCTGCTGCCCTGCTCGCTGCACGCTCCCGATTCATCATGCAGCAGCTGGTTCTCCACATGACGCTGCTCTAGAACCTAGAGCACAAATACAGCAGTGTTTAAATGCATTCAACAGCAAGAGTGAATTTCATTTATTATAGTGAGAATGAGTTGAGCAAAAAATTCAAGGCCTGCTCCTGTACAATTCAGACTGAAACCGTATTTCTGTGTTCATGACTTCTAAAACTCAAATAGTATGAAAACTATTCAGAAAAAGATGCACTACCATTTAAAGGGTTAGTTCACCCAAAAATTAAAATTCTGTCATTAATTGCTCACCCTAATGTCGTTCCAAACCTATGAAACCTTCGTTCATCTTCAGAACACAATTTTATTTACTGATGTCCTTACTGCGTTTCTGTGCCTTGACTGTGGTAGTACCCTTGCTGTCTATGCAGGGTCAGAAAGCTCTCTATTTCATCAAAAATATCTTAATTTGTGTTCCAAAGATGAACGAAGGTCTTTTGGGTTTGGAACGACATGAGGGTGAGTAATTAATGACTGAATTTTCATTTTTGGGTGAACTATCCCTTTAAAAGGTTGGGGACGGTAAGGATTTAAACGTTTTGAAAGAAATGCTCACCTATGTTGTATTTAACAATTTTAAAGTTTTGTATTCTAACATATTTTAAAATGTAATTTATTCCTGAGATTAAAAGCTGATTTTTTTTAGCAGTCATTACTTCAGTTTTCAGTGTCACAGGATCCTTCAGAAATCATTCTAATATGCTGATTTAGTGCTCAAGAAACAGTTGCTGATTAATATTATTGTGGAAATCATGATAGATTTTTAAGGATTCTTTGATAGATTAAAAGTTCAACAGAACAGCATTTATTTGAATTATAAATCTTTTGCAACATTGGTCTTTACTGCCAATTTTGAACAATTTATTGCATCCTTGCTAAATAAAACTATTAATTAAAAAAAAAAAAATTGACTGACCCCAAATTTTTTAACGATAGTCTTTGCAAAATTATTATAATATTATGAAATGATTGGGATAAGTCAAAATTTCTTTTTACACTGGGTAATGTGTGTGTATGTGTGTATATATATATATATATATATATATATATATATATATATATATATATATATATATATATATATACACACACACACACACACACACACATACATACATATATATAGGGCTGTCAATCGATTAAAATATTTAATCGCGATTAATCGCATGACTGTCATGAGTTAACTCAAGATTAATCGCAATTTAATCAAACTTTTTTATCTGTTCTATATGTACCTTAAATTAATACTTTTAAAGTTTTTAATACTCTACTTGACATGGGCATGGACAAATATGGATGCTTTATGCAATATATGTTTATTATTAATCTAGAGCATGAAGACTGGACATGTTTCAAAGGTCACAGATGTTTTTCAAAGAACTTGTTCATGTCTATTACACACATGAAAAAAGAACAGAAATACCAGGTTCCCATTACTTCTCTTTATTTGCACTGAGCAATTGACTTAGACAAGCCTGTTTACATTTTCAGACTACAGGACAGCTCACTTCTTCTGAACATGCTAAATGTACATTTATTATTTATTATTACATTTGTTTGCCTCTCTGTGCCCACATATTGTATTTTGATGCAGCTAAATTCTCAATAAAACTGTTTTCATTGATATATTTTTTCATAAATATATTTTCTGTTGTCAGATAACGGGATGAATATGAAATAGAGACTGAAACGCGACCCATGAAGACTAGGCTACATAACCAAGGCTACATACCTTCCAAGATGTTAATCTGCACAAAAATCCTGATAATCGAGCCGTCTTCTGATAAAATCAAGTAGCCCAAACATAAGATAAAGACAATAGCTGTTCTGTGATTTCGGCTAGACTTGCATGTAAAATTAGAGAAGCAACATAATATCGGTTTTAAAGCAGCACTATGTAACTTTTGGTAGGGGTGGGCGGATCGATACTAATATCGATAGTATCGATACCAACATTGGTATCGGAATCGGATCAATACTAGCCTGATTAGATCGATACTTTGGGTTAATTTTCTCTCCTCTACACTTAATATATTGCTTAATACATTCAACAAAGAATATACATGTCTGTGTGTTTATACCGCTCTTTTCGCGTCTCGTATGCAAACATTACTGCTCCTCCCCTGCTTTAGTGTTTTGTTGTTATGCCATCACGTGACTCAGCAGCTCCAAGCGCAAGAAGATATTATTGGCTACAGCGAGAGATGGAACGGTAGAAATTCACTACTGTGGCAACAGCACCAAACTTATTCACCTTTTTCAATGTGGAAGTAAGCACTGAATGTGCCAGACTTCCACTTCATTAGGCACGGTTGGGAAATCATGAGAAAAATAACCGTGCAATAAATGATAATATTATTTGTGCTATCCGCCATGTGTGTTTATATTTAAGACAATATATTAAAGTAATATGGTAAGAAACACTGGTTTGCAATACCAAGCAAGCAGCAAAACGAGCTGTTTTGTACAATTAAAAATTGCTGTAAGCGGATGAGAGAGGAAGCCAGACCCATTAAATTTACCGAATTTGGCCTTTTTATACAGTATTACTGTCTTCAACCATTAAGCCACGTTAAGTTTTTTTTTTTCTTTATAAAGGTTTTCTATCAGAGGAAAACACTTAACATGCATGCACTTTGAGTACATATCCTGGGCTGCTTGCCTGCATATAGTTTGCATCATCAGTATACTGAGTTGGCCTTTCAATATTACTTTCTTAATGCATTAGGCCACGTTAAGTTTTTTTTTTTTCTTTATAACTCTTTTCTAGTCTATGGGAGGAAAATGCTTAACACAAAACTTTAAGCATTGCTTTCAAATTCTGGGCTCCTCTGCTTGCAAACTCCTTTCAGAAAGGCAAATAATATCCACATAGCTTTAAGGTGAATGTAATATTTTAGTCATATCAACATAAGTTATTGTTAATTTTCAAAGTGTAATTGGTCATTTAAATGTATGTTATTAAAAAGGAAAAAGTATCGGTATCGGTATCAGTATCGGCGATACTGGCCCTGTATTTACTTGGTATCGGATCGATACCAAAATTTGCAGTATCGCACACCCCTAACTTTTGGCGCTCTAGCGGTTAATAAACAGAACTGCACGCATCCCGCAGAAGAACATTCTAACCGGAGCTACTTCTCTAAGTTTATGTCTATGGCGATTCACTCAGGTATGTGTTACTCCGCAGCGGTGACAACCCGACCAGGCTAAAATAGTCCAAAAACAAGCACTTATTATAAGTGTACCGTAGTGATTCAGGATAAGACAAAAACGTGGTTTGGAAGATGAATTCATGATGTACTTGCTCATTATATGCATTTTGCAAATTCTGAACAAAGAAAAAGTTACATGCTGAACAGAACAGACGCCGAAAGAGAGAGAGAGACAGACAGAGAGAGAGAGAGGAGTGTGCACAGCGGGAAAGAGAGACCTCGCGCTTGTGCGATGTATAGTACCGGCTAGTCTCAGAAACTAAATAAGGTTTGGGCAAAAACTAAAGAGTGGTCGCTAGGCTCTTTTTGAAAAAAAAAAAAAAAAAAGTTGCTAAAGGGGTCTGAAAAGTCGCTAATTTGGCAACACTGACAGCATCTCCATCCATTTCTCCAACCACGGGCTAGGCCACGGCTCAAACAGAAAATGTGCGCTGCGTTAATCGCGCGTTAATAACTTTGACAGCCTTTATAGATCTTTATAGATGCACAAGATAGTTTAATGGAATATTTAGTTTTAGTTAAGATAAAATAAAATAGCAGTAAATAAATACAATATAAATTCCACAATCACAGACATTCATATCCAGTAAGGATTCAGTTTTTCTCAAGACCCCTGTATTAGCCAAAAACAGTTGTGTGAGATCACAGACTTGTTTGATTCAGGTGGGATTAAAACAGAAAAAAAAATGTTGTGAAACAAGAATCTAAAGCCCTATTCGGACAGGATTAGTTTTACAAGGGTAGATGGAGTAATGTAATTTTTACCTCAGGATGTCTGTAATATTAATGACCAATTCGCATGGGATAAGAAATCTCTGTAAAACTAGCAAAAGTGGGAGGGGTAACTCGATTTGCGCTCCGCTGTTGTCACAGATCGGCCAGGCTCATTCACCACCCAATCACAGCGCACTCCGTCACCAGAGTATTAACTACACACACCTGATTGAAATCATCACCCTCATCAAGGATTGGTTCATAAGCACACACCTCACTTCACTCTGCGTCTGATCTCGTTCATTCAAAGTGGACTCTCTCCATGCTATCCAAACGATACATTAAGAAACCTACCTTTTGTACTTACCTTTTGTGTCTCCTCCAGAGTTACCTTCTGCTCCTCGCTCCAACATCTCTTCCAGTCATCTCCTTGTGGACTGTCTCAATACTCATCATCAGAGGTGTGTGCTCTGTCCCGTCTCTGTCCCACGATCTCCTGCGAAACAAGGTTATATACTCCATCAACCCAAGAACAGTTCTATCACCCAAGATACTCACCTGCCATTTCTATCTGCACCCGTTGCTGTTAATAAACTTACCTGTTAATCCTCTGTCTGAGTCTCCTTCCGTAACAGAAGATCGGACCAACAAAGGAATCAGCAACATGAGTTCACCCGACCCGTTCCAGGAGATCGTAAATGCGCGCTCTTCTTCACCAGATTCAACTTTACCATCTCCTATCGTCCAGGTCCCAAAAATGTTAAAGCGGATGCACTCTCTTGCCTGCATGCTCCTGAAGAGGTCAGTGAGGAACCGGAAACCATCATACCCAAGAAATTCTTCGTAAGCCCCATCCAATGGACCTCCAATCCAGCTACCTCCTCCAATGCTTCCCCGGCCACTCCGCCGGGCTGTCCACAGGGGTTGCAGTATGTCACCAGAGCACAACGCACTCCCCTGATTCACTCCACTCACACTTCTCTGGGCACTGGCCACCCAGGGGCCAACAGCACCCTCTCGCTGCTGAAGGATCGCTTCTGGTGGCCTAATATGGCTAGGGATGTGAGAAGATTCATCCAAGGCTGTTCCAACTGTGCCATCTCCAAGAGTCCGCGCCACCTTTCATCTGGCAAACTTCTTCCGCTGCCCGTCCCCAATCGCCCCAGGTCACACCTAGGAGTTAACTTCATCACGGATCTGCCTGTCTCGGGAGGTGACACGTGTTCTAGTCGTCATTGATCGATTCTCAAAGTCCTGCCAACTTCTCCCACTCAAGGGCCTGCCCACAGCCATGGAAACCGCTGAGATCATGTTTAACAACATCTTCAGATATTATGGAATTCCAGAAGACATTGTTTCAGACCGCGGCCCACAGTTTATCTCTAGAGTCTGGAGGGCCTTTTTCTCACTCCTAGGTGTGACCATAAGTCTCTCGTCGGGATATCATCCTCAGTCCAACGGGCAGACGGAGAGAAAGATTCAGGAAGTCGGATGTTTCCTGCAAACTCTTCTGCCATGGCCACCAGAACTCTTGGAACCAGTTCCTAGGCTGGGCCGAGTATGCACAGAACTCGCTTTGTCAGCTATCCACCGGACTCACTCCCTTCCAGTGTATCCTCGGTTACCAGCCTCGCCTATTTCCCTGGTCGGGGGAACCGTCTGATGTCCCATCTGTCGATTACTGGTTCCGAGAGGGTCTGGGACGCAGCTCACCATCAGCTGCAGTGCGCAGAACCAAGGTGACCGCAGACCTTCGTAGGACTGAAACTCCAGCTTACCAACCTGGTCAGAAGGTCTGGCTGTCCACCCGGGACATCAGGATGCGCCTGCCCTGCAAGAAGCTCAGTCCCAGATATGTTGGCCACTTCACCATCATCAAGCAGATCAATCCAGTCACCTATCAACTCCAGCTTCCCTTACAGTACAAGATTCACTCTTCCTTCCATGTCTCACTACTCAAACCATATCACCCTCCTGTTTCTGTTTCCACAGAGCCTGGCCCGACAGAGGAACCCCCTCTCCCGCTAATCCAGGAGGAAGGCGCCATCTACACGGTCCACGAGATTCTGGACTCCCGGCGCCATGGTGGTCTCCTGGAGTATCTTGTGGACTGGGAAGGCTATGGGCCAGAGGAACGGTCATGGGTCCCCAGAGATGACATCCTCGATCCCACGTTAATGGAAGCTTTTCACTCCACTCATCCAGATCGTCCTGGACCCTGAGGGAGAGGTAGACCACCACGATGTCCGGAGCGGGCCGTGGAGGAGGGGGTATTGTCACAGATCGGCCAGGCTCATTCACCACCCAATCACAGCGCACTCCGTCACCAGAGTATTAACTACACACACCTGATTGAAATCATCACCCTCATCAAGGATTGGTTCATAAGCACACACCTCACTTCACTCTGCGTCTGATCTCATTCATTCAAAGTGGACTCTCTCCATGCTATCCAAATGATACATTAAGAAACCTACCTTTTGTACTTACCTTTTGTGTCTCCTCCAGAGTTACCTTCTGCTCCTCGCTCCAACGTCTCTTCCAGTCATTTCCTTGTGGACTGTCTCAATACTCATCATCAGAGGTGTGTGCTCTCTCCCGTCTCCGTCCCACGATCTCCTGCGAAACAAGGTTATATACTCCATCAACCCAAGAACAGTTCTATCACCCAAGATACTCACCTGCCATTTCTATCTGCACCCGTTGCTGTTAATAAACTTACCTGTTTACCTGTTAATCCTCTGTCTGAGTATTCTTCCGTAACAGCTGTCACCTGCTTGTCGTCATGTACGTTGCTTCCTGATATCCCTGTTCGATCGGACCTAACTGTTTATATCCAATCAAAATGTAGTAATTTAATTAAATCGTTCGACCGCACCTGAGATAGATAGATAGATAGATAGATAGATAGATATATATATATATATATATATACACACACAAACGGGTCGGGTCAAATGATTTATTAATTTAAATTCTGTTGGTAATAGGCATTTACCTAAAGCAAAAAGAAATTTCGTGGCTTTCAACCTTCTTTTTGATCTTAATGGTGTGTGGAAAACTACTTTTAAACAGAAAATGGC
The DNA here is from genome assembly GCA_039654775.1 of Spinibarbus caldwelli. Lineage (NCBI taxonomy): Eukaryota > Metazoa > Chordata > Actinopteri > Cypriniformes > Cyprinidae > Spinibarbus > Spinibarbus caldwelli. Next base: position 19,179,378 of record CM077251.1, read on the forward strand.
AGAATATTTACGTACATATTTACAGCTGGTCTATTTGAATGGGATTAGTATTACCTGAGAATTTCTCCGGACCTTTTTACAGAAGGTAAAAGTCGCCGTAATCTTTACTGACATTGTCCGTAATGATTACTGAGATGGCGCATTTAGACGGGACTAAAATCACTGAGAAGCTCTGGTAATAATTACTTTTACCCCACGTCCATGTAAAACTAATCCCGTCCGAATAGGGCTTAAGCTGACCTCCTCAGAGAAAGGAAGACCCATTTCAAGACTTTCATTTTAAGGAACTTGGACCAATACATCAATCAAAATCACGTTTAACTGTGGCATTTATGTGAAATTGCTGAATGGCCGCAGTACTATGTGAAACCTCTGAGGCACGCCAGTATCACAACTAGCCCCGAGTCGTTCCATTTGGACTTGTTTCCAGCCCAAAGAATGCTGCTTTCTTGTAAACGTCAAGCTATTCAGATCTTCAAGTAGACACTGAGCTCCCACTGACAATAAGCCTCCTTCATCCAGAAAGCAGCCATCTTGGACCAGATGGCTGCCTGCTTGCTGGCAACACAACATTCGTTTGTATAAGCGCAAATGGAAATCTGATCAACGCAGCTACATGTGCTCCTTATTTCAACCCCATCCAGCCTTCTCCACTATAGAGACATTAGCTGTGTGCTAAACATTACAAACCACAAACAGAAAGATGACCATTATCTGATCTGAACATGTAACTGATGTCTTACCATGGACCTGAAGAGATGCCAGTCTCCAAAGTTCATGTTCATTTCCTTCTTGAGCTCATCAAGGTTGCATTGAGACAGAACCCGGCCGTTCACGTTGGCCTGCATTTAGGATGACAGAATTTGACATAAGAACATTATGGAATTCAACAGCTAACAAATTTTAGATCAATTTCATCTCGGCAGTATGTCAAAGGTTGAAACAAAGTTCACAATTGAGATTTTTAAGTATGCAGGCAGATGCAGCACAGCTGGCAGGTTGACTAATGCATGTCTAATGAAGACATCAGAAATGTCATTGCTTCCTTCAGATGTTGTCCAATGGAAAGAAAGGCCTCATTGTGAAAACTCTGTATGCACCACATGGAGCTGATAAAACTGCTCTTTTCCAATGGATGAACATGTATTTACAGGGATGGACTAATTTACCACACCCCATGTCTCAGTCCTGTTTTTCAATTTTTGTTTAGAAACTGGTGTATTTCTATGAAAAAAAAAGGCATAAGACTAAGAAACTATATTTCACAAGATAAAATATTACATGAGCCGCTTTGTTTTCTATTCATTTTATATAAAGTTGGCAGTCCAGTTACCAAAATAAGGTTCAAACACAGTTCAAAACCCATTGTTTGGTTTTATTTTCTAGCAATAAACAACTGAAAAACATAGTCATTTAAAGTTGTTTTTTTTTTTTTTTTTAAGAAATTAGGAAATTAGAAATTACTTTCTTTTAGTAGTGCTTGCTAGTTTGTGCCAAATGTTGATTTGTAGTTAGTTTGGCATCAATAATATTTTATTATTATTATTATTATTACTATTATTATTACTTTTATTAATTTACTTTTATTTTGCCAGGATGCATTAAATTGATCAATCACGACAGCAAAGACTTTAATGTTATTAAAAAAAAAAAAGATGGTTTTCAAATAAATGCTGGTCTTACAAACTTTATATTTGTCTAAGTATCCTAGAAATGTATCAATGTTTCCACAAAAATATTAAACAGCAACCATTTTCAGCATCAATAATAATAATAATAATAAAAAAATTGAACAAAATTTTGAATTTTTTTATATAAATATTTTTATTAATAAAGATTAAAATATTTGTTATAATTTCCTTACAATTTAAGTAACAGTGTTGAAGGCTGAGCTTGACAAACTTTACAATTTGTTGTAAATAATGACAAAATGCAATTTAATTATTATCTATTCTACCCATCACGATTAGCAAAGAGTCCAAATCATTTTCTTGGTATCATAATTTTGTCATTTGTCATTTTGTCAATTTTGTCTTTTTTTTTTTTTGATTGAGGAAAAAAAATACAGTAACAAAGCTGACACAGATAATATAACATTTTTGCTAATTAAAATTAGTTTAATTAGTAAAATGGTTTCATTGAACAAATTAATGTTTACAAATTTGTGTTACTATAGTGAACTGAATACCATTTCAATAGACTGTTAAAATGTAGAAAATTATATAGGAAATTATGACTTAATTCCTAATTTAGAGGGGGAGGGGATATAGAGATCAGATATGTTTAAAATTAGCTATTATTTGCTACTTCATACTATGTTAATCTTGTTAGATTATACTTTTTCAAAACGTATATCACAGTTGTCAAAAAAAAACACAAAAAAAACATTAGATTTGCACCTCACATGCCTTAAAGAAGCAGTAGGACAACAAAGTGTACTGTGAAAGTGGCACAGTAAAATCACATGCCAAACCTTTAAATGGACTTCATGCTTTTCAATGGACCTTTCAGAACACTTCTCCACAACATACCTTTTTGATTGTGCCGATATACTTCTCTAGCATGCTGGAGTCCAGGCCTTGGATCTGTCTGAGCTTCTCACATACGCCATCAATGCTCAGAGAACTGAGGAGAACCTGAGATCCACTAGAAACCACAGAACCAGAGCCCTACGCACACATAGAATAACTAGTTAGTCATTCCATCAGTTCATCATGCATTCTGGAATAGCAAGGCATGAGGCACAGTCAAAGCCATGTGATGCAAAAACAGTACAACTCAAGAAAATCAAGGGAGTAATCCAATGCCAATCTGAGCAGTTATGGGTGAAGGAACAATACATGATACATGATGGAAATTTCTGTCTGTTGAAGTCATGTATGGGAGCTAACATTACAAGAAAATGCATGTTTAATGTAAAATGCTGATGTGTAGATGTCAAGTGTAGACACAGTGTCAGCCACAAGATCTTTAAATTGGTCTGGATTATCAGTGGTGACCTAGATTGTTGTGCTGTTATGGTTGATCTTTGGCCTGTGCACCAATCTCATAACACCTTCTAGTATGGCGTACACTCTTAAAAATAAAGCTTCCAAAAGTAGGGTTTTGCAGTGATTTCACAGAAGAACCATTTTGGTTCCCCAAAGAACATTCCACCAAACAGCTCTTAAAGGATTAGCTCACTTACAGAATAAACATTTCCTGATAATTTACTCACCTGCAACTAATTTAACTAATCTTTTAAAAGAACCACTTTTTCTTAATGTGAAGAACATTTTAATGGTCTAAACAACCTTTTACAATGAAAGGTTTCACTGTCTTGAAAAAAAAGGTTCTTAACTGGCTTCTATGGTTCCATGAAGAACCTTTATCATCAATGGAACCTTTCCATTCCACAACAGGTTCTTTATAGTGGAAAAGGCTTTTCTTTCTTTCTTTTTCTTTCTTTCTTTCTTTGTTCTTCACCCTTCTTCAAAAAATTGGTTCTTTTAAGAACAGTTCACTCAAAGTTGTTTTTCTTTTATTTTCTTTTTTTATGGAACTATAGTTGCCAATAAACGACCTTTATTTTTATTATGCTCAGCCCACTTAATTAATGCAACAATCCTATATTGATAATATAATTTAAATTTAGTTACATTATATTAGTTTACTTCTCATGAAATTACTCACTTTAATAATTTGAGGCCATAGTTAACTTTAAAAATGATCCAGCATTAACATTATACAAACATGTTGGTAATACTTTATTTTATGGACCAATTCTCAACTATTAACTAGTAGCTTATTAGCATCCATTTTACTAGCATATTGGCTTTTTATTTCTTTTTCTGCATGACCATATTTTAGACCCCTTATCCAACCCCATACTTAAATTTAACAGCTACTTTAATAACTATTAATAAGCAGCAAATTAGGAGTTTATTGAGACAAAAGTCATAGTTAATAGTGAGAATTGGTCTCCAAACTAAAGCGTGACCAGCGTGTTCTTCATATGATGACGACTGGGCCTTGCATCTATATCTAGGTCAGTCTGCTTGGGAAACAACTACTGTGATGAGCAGCCAAAAAATATAAAATATGTCCATGATTCTTTGTTAAAAATGAGTGGTGTGGATTCTCAGCCAAGCTTGACACCAGTTGTTTTCACCTAAAATATTTGTGCTTAAGTCCTATACATCATCAGCAGGCATGTTTAATAAGAAAAAAATACAAGAAATAAAAGTAAATTAGTGCCTTGAGAGCTAATTGGATGAAACTGCAGAAAACTAGAGAAGAATCAGTCAACCAGGAGAAGCCTTTGAATAAATATTCTCTATAGTCACGGCTAATATTCCCATGTTCTCTAAAAATTCATTCGCATTCAGATTTAAACAAGTTGATGTCTAAATTATACTTGAAATGCCGGTCTGAATCTATATAATGGAGAATAGCGTGTGATCAATTTTAGTAAAACAACAGCTTAAATTTCAATCTGTTCCTCACATAAATCATCATATGGCTTCAGAGGACTTAAAATATAGCGCACAGGTTGCAGGGAAGTTGTTATTGTCCTTTCTAGAGCTGGACAGCCTGTGATGACCAGTTGTTCACATACTTTTGGCCACAGTGTATTTGAACAGAAATTTCACAATGACAGAACTGGCTGTTCATTTTGTTCTGGTTTTAAGTGAAACAAGCCAAAATGAGCAGAAGCCCTGAAAATAACAGCTAATATGAGAAAACTGAAGGGTACCTGCTTCATTCTGAACGGCTGAGATTTAATCTGGGATTGAGAAAAGGAGAGAGGACGAGAGGAAAGGAGGGATTAGGTCACATGCTCAATCAGCAATCAATCAAATGTACACACAATAACATTATTTATGACAGATGCTTGTCTCACAGCAACGAACCTGCATAGATTTCATAGTACAAGCCAATCAAACAGAGAACTTCAGATGGGGTCAATCAAAAGAACATCATTTTGGAGAAAGGATAGACTAGCAAGGAGTTTTGAACAGGAAAGACACATAAAACGAGAATAGGAGAAACTGAGAGGACTTTTCACGACTCCATGCCGAGAAGAAGTTGTTTAATTCTAAAGCGGCTCCACGCTGATGGGCGAGTGTTCGAGGTGGGCGATAAGAGTGTAATTAGCGTGAGGGGCCGGGGAGGAGGAAACAGACGTGTTCGCTGAAGGAAGCGGCTCGCTGTGCAGATAAGAGCGGACTCATTCAGCGCGCCGTCCCAGCACTGCTGATGCTAATCCAGCCAGCCTCAGATAGCAGCAGCCTTTCACACCACGCAGAACAAAGCAGCGATGGGGGAACAGACCAGAGAGCGGATCAAATGACTTAGGCATGAAAGAGCAAAACAACAGGGCTGAAAGAAGGAGGGCAGAATATGAGGAGAGAAACCAGCAGCAGGGCTCGACTCAAGCAATGACAATGGGGAAGAAGCACAGAGGTGCAGGAATATGCTGAGAGATGTGTACACTGTGTTCCAAATTATTGTGCAAGTGATATATCAGTAGGATTTTGGTACAATAAAGAGTCCGATTTTTGTTTGTGTGGTTTTTCACATCTTTTTAGTTAACTGGTATCAATCTCAGACAGGTTTGTTCAATAGTTTGAACATACTTCTCATCTTCAGAAAGATCTTTTTTCCTCACCATATTTCATGAGAACTGTGACTTGCTTAATAATGTGGAACAACCTCTTTAAGTAGGGTTTCCATTTACCTAAGAAGAACTAGCAAACTATTGAACAAACCTGTCTGAGATTGATACGTTATCTAAAAAGATGTGAAAAACCACACAAACAAAAATCGGACTCTTTATTGTACCAAAATCCTATTGATATGTCACTTGCATAATAATTTGGAATGCAGTGTAAATACATGGTTTTTAGGGAGGATAAATTAAGATGAATGATAAGTCAGTGAGCATCAGTAATGGTCTAATCTGAGATAATTATGATTTCAATTTCAGTATCAGATATTTGGCCAGATTGCTGTGGTCAGTTTGGCAACAGAAATATCATTCCAACTGCCCAAAGACAATGTAAATTGCACATTTTACATTTTAAAAGGTTTGTATTTAATTAAGTTGATATATTGTGTAAAATAAATGTTCATCTGATTCTGAAATTTAGTTTGGAATGATTCAAATTACACTACTGTTCAAAAGTTGGGGTTGGTAAGATTTTTGAATGTTTTTGAATGAAAGAAGTCACTTACGCTCTCAATGGCTGTATTTATTTGATCAGAAATACAGTAAAAACAGTAATAGTGTGAAATATTATTACTATTTAAAATAGCTCCTTTCAGTTTTAATCCATTTTAAAATGTAATTTATTTGTGTGATGGCAAAGCTGAATTTTCAGCATCATTTCTCCAGTCTTCAGTGTCACATGATCCTTCAGAAACCATTCTAATATGCTGATTTGGTTATCAAGAAACATTTCTTATTATTATCAATGTTGAAATGCAGCTGTGCAGCTTAATATGTTTTTTCTTAATAGTTTTTTTTTCAGGATTCTTTGATTAACAGAAAGTTCAAAAGTACAGGTTTTATTTTAAATAACTTTGTAACAATGCACTTTTGATCAGTTTAATGTGTTCTTTCTCAACAAAAGTATAAATTTCCATATTTTTAAATACATTTTTTTTTTACTAATTAATTTTGTTGATACATTCAATACACAAAGGAATAGTTCACCCAAAAATTAAAAAAAAAAAAAAAAAATCTCATTAATTACACATCATGGTACTCTCATGAATGGTGGAGGAGACTGACACAGAAAAGAAGAAATTGTTGAAAAGTCCTTATTTTTGTTTTCTTTGCACATAAAAAGCATTCTCATAGCTTCATAAAATTACAGTTGAACCACTGATGTCACATGGACTATTTTAACGATGTCCTTACTACCTTTCTGGGCCTTGAACATTTCAGTTGTATTGCTGTCTATGCAGAGTCAGAAAGCTCTCGGATTTCATCAAAAATATCTTAATTTGTGTTCTGAAGATGAACGAAGGTCTTATGCATTTGGAACGACATGGGGATGAGTAATTAATGACAGAATTTACATTTTTGGGTGAACTATCCATTTAATTCTGTTTTAAAGTCAAATCTGCATTAAAAAGTCAAGAGGGAAAAGGAAAACATTGAGGATCAGCAATAGGTTCTTTAAACTTTGAGATTTGTTCACTAGCCGAACATTAAGCTTTTGAGTTTAAGCAGTGCAAGCAGAGACTGGACAGCTATATAAGTTCAACATGCCACTAGCATAATAAATGTATATGTATGTGTTTGCAGGCAATAAAAGGCTCTACTGCATCTTTTATGCACATATATAAACACAGACATGCACACTGCTAAAGTTACCATAGAGGGGGATGTAGGAGAGGGAAGACCCTCACTGGAGTCCTCTCTGATTACATCCTGATGGAGGGAGACAGTATGGATGAAAGAGGAAGAACCATAGGATATAAGACAGTTACAGAACACACACCTTTAGTATGGAGAGAGGAGAGGACTGACATAGAGATTGGAATGAATCATGGGGGGTTTTCTGTAACTCCATCAGGTCTTTAAAGGAAAATGTTATTGAAAACAAGAGTTTTCAGGCTCTTTTAGAAGTTAAAAGAAGTTTTAGAAGTTTGATTTACAATGTAAACAGATTCTGACCAGCCAGAAATCACATGGTTATAATGTCATAACCATAAGATATTAAAATGTGAGCGAGACAGTATAGAGGCAGAGAGATTATTATTCATCTGCCATGCAAAAATGTTAGCCAATCAGAAATGTTTACATGTAAATACACAGAATTAATCAGCTACCATACCTTTAAGACTAACACTAAGTGAGGAGGAAAGAAAAAAGGATGTTGAAAACTAAATACATTTACATACATTTTTCAGGGAAAATGCTACAGAACCACAAATCTGCTCTGTGAGTTTAGCGTGCAAAATTATAGCATACAAGCCACAGGCTGTTTGTCACGAGGAGCTTAAAACATGCATAACATAAAGCATGAAAAAAGAGAGATACATTTAGTATCATGAGACATAAAGACATTATTGTGGCCATATAGACTAGGCACTAAAACGCGTGTCTGGCTGCAGCAACATTGAGGCATTTAGTTATGTACTTACTAGTCCCAGACTGGGGTCCTTATGGAATTTAGTAGCAGGGCGTGAGGGGGCATGATGGGGGCTGCCGGGGTAATGTCGGGGCAGGTGATAAACATGATGAGGGAAGTAAGGCTATAGAGATGGAGAGAACAGACAAATACTCTGAATCTGATGAATGAGGGTCAGGTGAGGGTCAGTGCCACATCAAGCATTCAATGAGAGGTCAAACACACATTACAGACTAACAACAGACTGATGATCTATTAGGGCTGGATTATATATTGAATATTTCACAAATTATTATCATTATTAGTAGCAGTAGTTGTAGCAGTAGCAGCAGTGGTACGGCTATTATTATTTTTAATATTACTACTACTACTACTACTACTACTACTACTACTACTACTACTAATAATAATTTTAATTATTCTATTTTACATTTTACATTTCTATTTTGTTGGTAGTAACTAGCAGTAGTAGTAACAGTAAATTATGATTATTATGAATAATATTACAACTACTTCTTAATAATTAATTATTAATTAATAATTAATTAATAATTAATTAATTAATTAATTAATTGACTATTAATATTATTATTAAGCTGAATATTTAGTAAAATATAATAACTTATATTAATTAAAATACATATTAATAGCAGTATTATTATTATTATTATTATTATTATTATTATTATTATTATTATTCTTAATCATACTCTACTCCTCCTACTACTTATGACTAAAGTAATAATTAAATTATTATTATTATTATTATTATTAATAATTATAATAATAATAATGTTAAATTATTATATTTTATTAAATATTAATTAATTAACATGACATTTTATTATTATTATTATTATTATTATTATTATTATAATACTATTACTACTACTACTACTACTACTGCTACTACTACTAATAATAATAATAATAATAATAATATAAAATTACTCAGTATTATTATTTATTTGGGATTTTTTAAATATAGTAAAATCATATTATATAAATTATAATATTATAAAATATAATAAATTATAATAAAAATAAATATTAATAGCATTATTATTAGTAGTAGTAGTAGTAGTAGTAGTAGTAGTAGTCATACTACTACAACTCCTCCTATTACTCTCTACTAATAATTAAATTATTATTATTATTATTATTATTATTATTATTATTAATAAATACATTATTATTATAAATTGCTACTACTACTTACTACTGATAATGAAATTATCGTGATGATGATAGTGATTAATATTATTAAGATGCTTGAATATGATAAAATATAATAATTAAAACAATAGCAGTAGTAAGATTATCATCATTATTATTAATTTGATTTCTGCTACTTACTACTACTACTACTACTACTACTACTAATAATAATAATTTATGAATACTACATTAATATTATTAACATGACATTTTATGAAATACTATTAATAATAATAATAATAATAATAATAATAATATAAAATTACTCTGTATCATGATTTATTTGAGAATTTAATTTTTTATTTTTTATTCTTATTTATTTATTTATTTATTTATTTATTTAACAAAAAAAATGTGCCAGAAGGCCAATTTTGCTTCTGCACCTATTTTACTATATACTTATCACAGGTATGTTTCAGTAACTCCATAAACACAGGTGCACTTTGCTTGAACACAGAAGCAATGTGTCTGACTGATGTCTCACCCGATTGTAGAAGGGGTGCTGGGGTCCTGTAAGCCCACTGAAGTAGCTGCTGTGGGGTTGAGCTGCAGGCAGCACTCCAGCAGGGGGGAAAGAGCCAGGGAAAGAGCCTGTGGGAGAGCAGGCCAAAGAGTGCTGCCCAAATGCGGAGTGCGGCCGTACCGAAGCATCTTGCAAGGGCAGTGTCGGATAGCTGACTCCTCCAAGGTGCATCTGCTCTCGTGCATCTCGTACATCTGAAGGGAGGAGGGAAAAACACAGAAAGAGAGAGAGAGAGTAGGAGAAAGTTAGATCCAAATCTTGGCCAGCACTTTAAAGGCATTCAAATCCTCCCACTCATAGTCGACTTCAGCCAAATGAAGCATTTATAGTAAGTTGCATGTGAGAAAAGAAAGGCCTCTGTGGTTTGATTCCCTTAGAAAAACACTGCTTTTTCCCAACAGAAGCGGTGAATCGCAAACACAACTGGAAGAAATAAACGTGGCTCCAAGTGAAATCCACGTTTGCTTTAGCGTCAAAGTCTCAAGGGTTGAAACATACGTCAGAATTTGTTTGGTTGGAATTAATATTTCTGAGTCACCCAGGCAGACCAAATAAGACTGGCTGGGTGACTCAGAAAACGAGCAGCTCATCGGGCTTCAGTGACGTTTCATTTCCTGAGGTGAACACAATGGAGACCTTACTCATCTCTCTCGGTTCACAAAGGAACCTTTATTGCACAGTCCATTGTCACATTGCACCAAGCAACGTCTGCTGTCTCAAAGCACGGTGCAGTTGACCATTATCATGTGATCAGATATCATCATCTCATATTTGCAATGATTCAGAGAAATCCACAGCAATATATTTAGCATTGTGTATAAATGTACTTACCAGTAATTTGGGACACAAAGAACTAAATCTAAGAAAAGCCAGAAGACATCCTCCTCAAAATATATATATATATTAATCTTCTGTATATGAAATTAATTTATACACACTACTAAAAACTAAGCTATAAATTGTAAATATGATATTATGATATGATATTATATGATATCTCAATTAGTGTTGACTGCCAACTTGCTTGTCACTGGGAAAAGTTCTAGTTAGTGTTTATGTAGTTGGGTTTTGGTAAGTTTTTAAGAATTCTAGCTTTTATTTGAAAACAATGTCCTTCATTTACAGCTAGACAAACGTGTTTGTGTGGGTTTGTACCTGCAATGATCTCCCTTAGTTTGGGATCCAGGTTGACAGTACAAGGCAGGAACATCTCCACATCACGAGCGGTGAGAACAGGGGTGTGTGATGAGAGAAACACTTCGAAACTACGAATATCACCATCGATCTCCAAAAGAGGCTCCACATCTTTAGTGGTGGGGATGTTTTTAGAAATCCTGCAATGAAATACAGAAACAATTAACATACAGAAACAGTAAAAGTATACCAGTTTCAGCAGGTTTTGAGACTAAAATTCCCAAAATATTTAAAAATGTGGACAAATAAAATGCAAATAAATGCACCATTAACACTCTGGTGCTATTTGGTCTACTGATTTACTGATTTTTTTTTCCTTCATCGGAATGGTACAAAAAATCTTACTGAAATCTCATTTTTTGAGATATCAACCTCAAATTTGGAACACAACTTGTTTATATTTATGGCTTTTATTTTCAAGTTTCAAGTTTTATTTGTCATATGTACAAGTGTCAGTGACAGAAAGTACATTGAAATGCTTTTTGTAAGGCTTAGGCAGTCTACAGCAGTACAATAATAATAATAATAGAAATAAATAATAAAGGGGCAAGCAAGACAAATTTAAGAAACAGAAATGTAGACTAGTGGTTACAACAGATTCACAATGCAATACAATACAATACAATAACAATAGAAGTAAAAATAAAAAGTGCGCAGGTGCAAGGTTGAGGTGGAGACTTTGCTTTGAGGTATGTAATGTAATGTAGTTGTGCAAAGTGTGCAAGACTCAAAAGACAATGTTTTTATAGTCCTTTGATATGATATGAAGGGGGATAATTCAGTAATTTTTACACAGTTTCAGAGAAAAAACATAATTTCGAAAATAAATATTTCGTAAAAAAAAAAAATAATAATAATAATAAATAGTATTTGTGTGCATTTTGCATAATAATAAAATGTTTGGCTTTTTTCATGTCAATAATAATCTGCCAAGTGTCTTCTTTAAAAAGAGACCACTTGGAGTCTGTGCTCCAAAGTATGGAAATTGTTGGAAATTTAATTTTCAGGTGCACAAAAAGTGGTTAAATAAACCATAACTATTTCATAAATCTAATTTAGCACCATAAAATTAAATATATATAATAAATATAATAATAAAATATAATAATAAAAAATAAACTTCATTGAACTAAAATACAGTACATTCATTTAATTGAGAAAAACAAATTGTCATTTTTGACAGCCACACAAGCAGTACGAGAAGGTTAAATAATTACTAAATAATTAATTAAACAAATAAATAACATATTGACAATCAAATTATATATGACTCCCTCATAAAGGTAAAATGCCCCTGACTATCAGTTCCAGGGTATAAACTTTGGGGGTTCATAAAAAACGAAATCTCTGACACTGATGCAGACTGATTGATAGACTGACTTATGGTCAGATTGCTTTAGTATGTATTAAATTAGTATTTAGTATGAATTACCATCAATAACATGTAAATCTACTCTAAACTGTGGTAAACTGGCTTACGTCACTTACTAAGCTCACACGCTTAGCCCAACTTTTTGAGCGTATGTGGTTACCACAGTTATTTCTGCAGCACGATGTCAGGCGCTTTCAGATAAACGCCTTCCCATTGCAATTTATCTTATTGAGCGTGGGAATTCATATCAAATAAATCTGAAGATTTGTTTCTGCTGAATGCAGACATTTTGCGCAAGGGCGGTTCTAGACCACAGTAACTGGGGGGCCAGAGAGGGGCCACTTGTACTTTTTAAAATTCATCTTAACCTACTTTAATATTATCATTCAGTCATTTTATGTAATTTATCAATGCAATCTCTAGAAGTAATCTATAACAATTTCATCATGTTTCATTTATTTGACAAATAATTTTGTATTGTAGTGTCTGGGGCATCATTTTGGGGGGGGGGGGCTCTCATGCTTGTCATGTGACACACAGCAGCCACAATACCACTGTATAACTGATATAGGCTTATGTCCCCACTGAAAAAAACTAACAAAAAAACATAACAGAAAATTTTAATGGTTTCTACTACAAATACCATTACAAACATTACAAACCATTAACTTTTAACCATTAGAAAATGGTTTTCTGTGGTGTGTTTTGGGACATATTCCATTAGGATTTATTGGTTTTAACAAGCCACCAATAGAAGGCAACCAATTACCAGTAGAGACCAACAGGGTCCATTACAGTTTGTAAAACCAATACAAGTCCCATTATAACCAGTGAAACTTTATTACTAAATTTTACTAATTTACTAATTACTATTACTATTTTACTAAAACTAAAATTACTAATTTTGCAATGGTGTCTATTGTTTTTTTTTTTCAGCAGGGGTTTTATTAAATTGTTTTTATTTTTATCAATATATCCCCAAAATATATCATCAAATATCTCGATTCTCAAATATGTGTGAGTAAATGCATTTAGCACCTTTATAGATTATTTTAGTTGATCTATAATGGGCGATGGGCAAAGTAGCCTAATACTGTAATCTATTAACTACACATAAAAGCCCGTCTTTTTACTTAAGTACCAGATATGGGTGTCATACCATAAAATACTTTTAATACGACTGACTTTGTATTTAATGTGAATTTAATAAAAACATTGTAAGTTACTAATTAGCCTATAACATTTTCAGTGTACAAGAAGAGAGCAAAGAACGTTTACAATATCAAAGAACATTTTCACTTCAGTCCAGCGAGTTCAAGCACTCTCAAACACTGCCATAATAATCTCTAAAGCTGTTTACACTGTGAAATTAATATCTTACTTACATTCGTACATCTTCACTTTGTTGTTTCTGATGAGAGAAGAGTTCAATCAAACACAGCACGCGCGGTGACGAAACACCGTGTTTCAGCGATGACTCATCTGAACGCCTCTGATTGGTCTGATTGGTCCTTGCATTCATAAGCTCAACAGAATCGTATGTGATAAAGCGAACGCAGATTTGAATTTAGCAGCTGGTAATGTTTTTCTTTTTATATATATCTATATATATCTATATATATATATATATATTTGTTTACAGGACGCATTTCACCCAAAATTGTTTTGCTGTGATATGATTCCAAATTTAGGGGGGCCAAAGGGGGGGCCAAGCTTGTTGACAGGGGGGCACTGGCCCCCCCCCAGAACCGCCCCTGATTTTGCGGAACCCATATTTCTTCCTCTATCTTCTTATGTGCCCCCAGCCCATGCCTCTGTCTCTCTGCTAGAAAAGCCTGCTGAATCTTCTTACTGGTCGGTATGAGGGCACAATAAGTCCTTTTTTCCATACTGATCGAGCCGGATTGCACCGTGAAAAGAGTGAGCTCAGTGCTTGGCCCCGTCCCATATCACCGGTTTAAGTAATCCGATTTGAGCTGTTTAATCTGGGCAGGAGAGAGCTGACACAATGACACTCAGATGACCTGTTGCTAAATTGAGTGTAAACAAACACTGATATCTAAATGTGAGACGATATGCAACTGGAGGGAGAGTCTGAAAACGCTCAGTTCATCACATGACCTCTGACCTGATATGGTACAACTATTTACACTGCATCCTGACCAGGTACAACAAAACGACTCTATATTTTGTTGGTGGTTTGGTTTCTATTTCTGCATTTCCAGCCCAAACCTGAGAGCACACTGGACCAAAACTCCACTCCTCATGTATAATAAACATCAAACATGGATGATCCAATCCATGAGACTGTGGAAGTTTTGGAAGAAATCACATATCAGTGTTATTATTGTTAAATCCAGTACTACTTATACACTATTGTATTTATTAATATTTTAAATTAGCTTTTATTTTTATATTTTTTTAAATTATTTAATGTTACTTAAAATTTTGGAAATTTTGCGCAAATGAGCTCTTGTCTTCTTTTTTTTTTTTTTTTTTTTGGCTGAAACAAAAATTAGTGTAGGGTTTACATTATAATTATTTTTGATTATAATTGTTTTCTGAGTGAAATTTGTTTATAAAAAAAAAACAACAAGAAGTAACAAACTGAATTAAATGTGGAATTTTAGGTAGAAAGACTGAAATGGTATTTTCTTCTAAAACATTCCAATAGTCTTTCAAAATCATTTTTACTTAAAGTTTTGGTTATTTTGTGCAAATGAGCTTTTGTCTTTTTAGGTTTTTATTTTAAAATTCTTTCTCATATTTCTATACAGCTTTATTTCATTTATATATTTTTATTTTAGTTTTAGCTTTAGTAATTTTAGCATGAAGATTTTAGCATGTAAACAAACTTTTTTTTATTTCAGTTAGTTACTAATTTTATAATTTTCTATTTTTAAATCTAATTTTCTTTAGGTTTTTTCATCTAATATTTATATTTTATTTTCATGTTATTTCAATTACTGATTTGTAATAGTTTGTTTTTATAGTTAACAATAACAACATTACAAAATAGAAAACTAAATGAAATTTAAACTATATTTGTATGACTCCAAAATGAACTGAAATTAAAAAAAATGGCCACACATTGATTAACATTACATTGAAAGAAAGAAAGAAAGAAAGAAAGAAAGAAAGAAAGAAAAATAAAGGAAAATTAAAATGAACCAAGAATGATAGTCAAAACTAAATTTAAAACACAAATAAAACAGAAAAAATAACTAATACATTAAGACATTATATGACAAATCCATCAAATTTCACAAGAAAAATAATAAAAGTAATGATGTCCTTGATACTTCTATATACATTATGAAAATAGTGACATATGATACAAGGCTCTGCCTACAAGTAGTGACATCATTCATAAGTGATCTTATTGGGAGTGTAATTCAAGAGATCTAATATACCAAGTATATAGTTTTGCTGATGAAGACAGTGGTGTTATTTTGATTATTTTGGCTAAAACAATTATTTTTTAAATTTACCAGCAATTTCTGAGTCAAAATTGTTTAAAAAAAAACAAAAAACAAGTAACACTAAATTAAAATGTGGAATTTTTAAGTAGGTATTTTCTTGTAAAACACTCCAATAATCTTTCAGAATCATTTTTGGTATTATCCAGATTTCACAATAAGATTTTGCAGTATTACACAGCATTTTTGGTCATTATGACCTGGACGAATATCATCTTCCAAAAGGTTTAAGTTTAGCAGAGCGATTAAGTTAATTGCTTTGGTCCCATCATCCTCTGAATGCTGTATAAATAGTGATGGTCACCAAATGACTCACAGTTTCAGACGTGAAGCGTGTGTGTTAGAGGGCGAGCGAGTGGCTGGGTGTGAGAGCAGATGTTGAAGTCATTGGACAAAGGCCCACTCTGTGCTACAGCAGGCCTGTGTGTCAGCGGGTCAGAGTCGGATGCTGTGCTAACAGTCAGCTGACCTTCCGCATGATGGACATTAGGTAGAGGTCTCACACTTAGGGTGGAGCTCAAGGACGTGACCAACATAAAGAAGGAAAACACATGCTTGCTTGTCTGTTCCACGCACACAGACACAGGCAGAAGTATCACTTTAAGAAGGGCTGAACAAGAGAGACGTGTGCTGGTGAGAGAGGTTTGGTTCATTTCCCACGCACTGGATTAAGTAGAACTGGGCAGATTGTGTCTCTTCCGAAATCCAGCTGGGCTTGTTTATTTGTATGTGTGTGTGAGCATGCTCACAGACAAACAGCAGCCAGTGACAAGAGCCTCTCTAGAGAACCAACTTCCTCTGTCACAAGACACACACACACTCTTTCCACAGCCTCTGCTTTACAGGAACCTGCTTTAAGGAGGAAGAACATTTAAGAAGGATCCAAAAATAGTAAACAATTCTTCGTAGCCAAGTATGTGACTCTGAGACATATTCGATTAATGATCTATGAATTAATGGTGTTTGCTAAGGCAAGCGTAATCTCGCACCGCCGGACCGTTGACTTGACTTTGAGTCTGGTCCATATTGCCAAGACAAGACGAGACTGTCTGAGTGACACAAAAAATAATAAAGCACAGAGAAATTTAGTTTAGAAATTTATTTGGAACAGAGGTTTGAATTTTACAGACTCCAGTCAAAGAAGAAAAAAATTATTATTATTATTATTATTATTATTATTATTATTATTATTATTATTAAATAATCATTCTTATTAAATTATTTTTATTATTATAAAATTATTATATATATTATTATATAAATATATATTGTTTTAGTTTATTATTTATTTATTAAAATTCATTTAAATTATACTTAATTCATTTTAACTTTTACAATTAAATAATAATAATAATAATAATAATAATAATAATAATAATAATAATAATAATAATAACAACAACAATAATAATAATAATAATAATAATAACAACAACAACAAATTAAATATGAACATTAAACACCAAAAATATAATAATCATTTATATTTAATTTATTTATTGTTATTAAGATGATTAGAAATGTATTATTAGTAATAACATTAAATACTACTACTACTACTACTACTAAATATTAATAATAATTTATTATTATTATTATTATTATTATTATTATTATTATTATTATATTACAATTTATTTATAATTTAATAATAATAATCTATTATTATTATTATTATTATTATTATTATTATTTAATTTATTATTGGTACTAATATTAAATAATAATAATAATAATAATAATAATAATAATAATAATAATAATAATTTTTTATTTATCTATTAAAATTCATTTAAATTATTTAATTTACTATTTTAACTTTTAACATTAAATAATAATACATTAAATTAATAATAATAATAATAATAATAATAATAATAATACATTTATATATACACCATTATATTTTTTAATTACTGCTGATGCGTTGACGTAAGATTTCTGTATTTAATTGGAAGTTTAACAACTTAAAAATTCAAAGAACAATCTGAACAATCTGAAATCTTTCTTTAAAAACTAGCAGTGTAACATATCAAGTGTGAAAATGTTAAGCTTACATCTTTATGAAACCCAATATTTGTCTATTTTCAAAACCATAACGACAGCACAAATTGCACCACAGTTTTAGTTCATAGTAGCAACTTTAAATTGGACGTCCATAATGAAGGGTTTGTAATCATGTAATTCTAAATAGAGATGTTTGTCATTGACTTGTTTATGGAATACAAAAACAAACACGCACATTACATTCAATAGTGTGCAGGGAGCAGTTGATGAGAAAACTGCTGTATTTAATCTGGCGTGTAGTGCAACAGCGCAAACACCCCGACACAGGCCTCATCCAAACACAACACCCAGACTAAAACATTCGAGGCGTCCATAAACACACCAGAATGACCATGTCATTCCAATGACTGGCTAAAACAAGACTAACCAGACAAGGAGGAAGAGACACATCTGCAGGCCTTCAGGGGAATTTTCACTCTTAGCCAGACCAGGCCATATCCCTACACAACACAAATCAGCGTGCTTGGTCCCTACATCTTTATTTCAGCCTTTTGATTTAGTCAGACTGGGTTTTTCCTGGTCATTTTGCTGTTTTATTAAAACGATGGGAAGAACAGAGGAGGATGAGGTCAGGAAATGACACAAGCTGGACTCAAACTTTCATCAGCCATATGAGCACCACAGCTTTATGTGTCAGAGTGTGTGTGTGTGTGTGTGTGTGTGTGTGTGTGTGTCTAACGGCTAGGGAAAGTAATTTCATTTCAAAGTATTCAAAATACAATATCAACCAACTTTTTTTTATATAATTTAATAAATGAATACAACTGATCAAATGTGACAGTAAAGAGATTTATAATTTACGAAAGATTTCTATTTCAAATAAATGCTGTTCATATGAACTTTCTATTCACACAACTGTTATTTTCACACAACTCTTTCTATTCCAACACTGATAGCTTAAAATTCTATTTTATTAATATTAAAATTTAATATTATTTTAATAGAAAAAAATGTTTAAAAAAGGAACATTTCATAATGTTATGGTTTGTACTGTATTTTTTTAAATCAAATAAACAGCCTTTGTGAGAAAATAAAATAAAATAATATAATTATTTATTCTTCAAAGAAGAATTTGTTATTATTATTATTATTATTATTATTATTATTATTATTATTATAAATAATAATTATTAATTTAATTATTTTTATTTTATTATTATAAAATTAAGTTATTAATAATAATAATGATAAATGTAATTATAAATGTAATAATAAAAAGATAAATCATTAAATAGTCATAATAACAATAATAATAATTTAATTTATTATTTTTACTAACATTAAATAATAATAATAATAATAATTATTATTATTATTATTATTATTATTATTATTATTATTATTAATAATAATAATAATAAGCAAATTAAATATAAATGAACATTAAACAAACAACAAAAAGATGATATCAATCTTTTTTTTATTTTGTTGTTATTAAGATTAATACAAATTGCATTTATTAATAAAATAAAATAAAATAAAATAAAATAAAATAAAATACCCCAAACTTTTGCAGAGCAGTGTGTGAAGTCTCAGACTTCAGTCAGATGCATCAATTTAGAATCAGAATTAGATTTTTCAAACAGTTTAAAAACATGAAAGTGAGAGATATATGGTTTTCTCAAGGTCCATGTAGATAATTGTTAAACAGTTATTAAACCTTATTAAACATATTTCATTTTGATGCACAATTCAAACAGCAGTCATATGGTGTATTCAGTCTACAGTAAAAATTCTAAACTGCCAAAACTGTAGATGCATGTTTTTAAATCGGACAGCAAAATATGATTATGGACATGACATGAGCAGTTACAGGTAAATTTTATGAGACACGGTAGGCAGCAGACAAGCTAATTCTAACCCAAACCCTAGTGTTTGTATTCAACTACTCCTATATAGACACAAACATCATGTCTTCGCCAAGAGAAGGCTAATCTTTTCCCAGCTGTTCACATCTTTTGTTACAGCATGCTAGGAATACTATTTATAATCAATTGAAGCTGATGTAATTCTTCCACCAAAAAAAGAGAGCTTTTGAAGCTGGTGGGAGAAGAAGTTGGCTTCGACATCAAGTGATTTGTTTAGCAATTCTTGCCTTTGCCACGAGACAAAATTGCAAAGGAAAAAAGTGCTATCATTCATCTGTCATGGAAGCACTGGGAGTGAGGGAAATTAAGCTCCGCCGTTTAAGATACTTGCCGTTTTAATGAGTGCACACAAAGATAAAAGCACCGAAGGCGTCTCAAACAATACAGCTATTGATCGGGCCTGTGTTGCGTCATTCGGGCTAGCAGCATGGCTGCCTTAAATGTTGGCCACTTGAGAGGTCTCTCATCGGGTTTATCCAAATGCTAATCAATCCCAAAGCTGGCTTAGCTCTTTTTTTCTTCCTCCTCTTCTTCTTTTTCAAAGACTCCCACACACAGCAGCTGATGGGAAAGAGTATAATTCTCCCACTATTTTCCCCTTTGGCCGGGTGCTGAATGTGCCACTTGACTTCACTTACAGCCACCCTTGTGTGGACAGTTTGAGGACGCTCAATGAGGCTCAAACATGCCGATGCCACCCTGCCCTCCAAAAGGGGCCCAAAGATGCATAATGCCAACACACATTTATTTTCTGAGCTCCATAAAGAGAATCAATGTTCCCACCATGAAAAGAACAACAGACGCCATCATAGCCATGAAGTTTTGTATGATAGGTGGGTGGTGGTGGAGTTTGCTTCTATATTGTGGTGGAACTGACCTTGGTAGATGTTCACTCCAAGCTGTTTTATTCAGATCCCAATTAGTTCAACATCTTTGTCAAGTAAATACATGAAGGCTGAGATGAACTAAGAAGTGCAAGAACCCATAGAAACCTCTAAACTGCCAGCCAAACTCTGAGAAATGAGTAAACAAAAATCTTGCCCAGAAGCATAAAAAAAATAATAAAATAAAAAAATTTATTTATAAAATAAAAAAATTAAATTAAATAAAATACAAAATAATAAAAATAAATAAAAATAAAATAAAATAATTATTTATTCTTCAAAGAAGAATTTATTATTATTATTATTATTATTATTATTATTATTATTATTAAATAATAATAATTAAATAAGAGAAACCTTCCAACTGGCAGCCAAACAAACCAAAAATGAGTAAACAAAAGCATCTTGCCCAGAAGCATAAAAAACTCCAATGAACATAACATAACATAACATAACATAATTATTTATTCTTCAAAGAAGAATTTATTATTATTATTATTATTATTATTATTATTATTAAATAAT
This sequence comes from Spinibarbus caldwelli, assembly GCA_039654775.1. Lineage (NCBI taxonomy): Eukaryota > Metazoa > Chordata > Actinopteri > Cypriniformes > Cyprinidae > Spinibarbus > Spinibarbus caldwelli. The sequence goes on from CM077251.1 coordinate 19,200,631, forward strand.
AATTAAATAAGAGAAACCTCTAAACTGGCAGCCAAACTCTGAGAAATGAGTAAACAAAAGCCCAGAAGCATAAAAAACTCTAATGAACTTTCATGGGATTTTTTTCCCCCCATTGATGAAAGCTAAGCGCTACCCCAGAGAAGCAGTGGAATACAATTATACTGGAAAACAATAGATATTTATAGATCTAAGTCTAATGATGTTGGTTACTGGCAGGTAAAGCTTTGAGAGTAACTTTGCCTAAAATAGATTGACTAGACAGAGTGACCTGACCAAAGTGACAGGTTTATATTTTTAAACATAACAACAGATGTCAAACATCTAGAACAGATCCTTACGATTAATCATAATCTAATCAAAGGGTAAAAACAACTTTCCAAATATATACTTTTTGACTTTTCTGTGTGTCCTCTGCACGTTAATGGAATTGACTGTGGTAACTGGAAGGTCCACTAGGTGGACACACTCCAACCTCAGCAGCTGGGCCGCAAGAAGATGACAACAACAACAACGTAAAATATCAATAAATTAACAGTGAAATTAACTGACAAAGGTGGAAACAACAATAATGTATGTGCAAGGAGGTCTGAAGTTAACTAAAGTTTGAAAGAGTACGTTACTCCAGGTTTTACTCAACCAGGACAGATTTGATTGAACTAACAAGCCGGTTCATCTGAGTTTCAGCTGCTTTAGAAAGTTCATATCACAAAAAGCAGCAAGGAACCATTTAGAGCTCTCTTGCTTAATGTAAATTTCAGTCTCAGCTGATCAAGATCTTGTGGTCTTTAGGGCCTGTTTGCACCTGGTCACTTCATGCGTTTTCTCTGATCGGATGTCAATCAGATTTTTAAAAACGGTTCCATTTACACTTGGCCACATAAATTTGTCTTCACAAAACATATATTATATAATATAAAACAAACATTATATAAAACATATATATATAAATCCAATCTTCAATTCCCGCGCTATATGCAAATTTAACGGAGTTCACATCAACGAAAGCAACAGTTCATGAATAAAATGCACTACATTTTATTCATCATCAGCTAATTTCAAGATCAGAGACTGCAACAAGAGAGTGTGGCATCAGCACTGAAAAGAGTTAAGTTAGTCTCACTATTAATGAAGATGACTGTGTGTTAGCATCTGCGACTTACTTTCAGTTTCATTTGTGTCAGTTTGAGCGTCGAATCGCTGAAGAGATACTCAGCTACTCATCTGCGGCAATGCGAGTTAGATTAGCGCTGTCATATCTGATTATAACGTCATATAGCCTATAACACGCTCTCACACATTTATTATTTTAACATTTTGGGAGAAGTAAAATTTACATATGTGGTTTCAACACCCAGATGCATTTACACTTGTCCGGTTTCGTCGTGGTTTGAGCGATCAGATTTAAATCCATCTCGAAAGCATTTTAGAGGCCATTTACACTTAGTCTTTTAGCTATAGCTATCCAATCAGAGAAAACGTATGAAGTGACCAGGTGTAAACAGGCCCTTAGTCTTTATAAGTAGGCCATCATCTTTCTGCAAAACCCTTTACACTGCCTCTACTTAAGTTAGTGTTGCATCACACACGAATTTCAGTCTTAGCCTCAATAGTGACAGGTTATTTAGTACATCCTTTCGGTTTCACACTAACTTTCTCTCATCAGATTTGCTGACACAACACCTTAGGGTTCCGGGTGACAATTTCAGTTCCTTGGAAAAATAATTAGCCTTGACACGTGTGAGCCAGCATGATGGCCTTTCTTTTATTCAGAATAACGGCCATGAAAACGGACCTCACGGCACAGACCCACACCGCATCGCAGGAACGATCCAAAGAGCGACTTTAAATCCCTTTGTGCAGCCCACAACCTCTTCCCCAGTTTCAAACTCATCTCATCCATCTGGAGGTCACTTTGTGCACCCAATAAATGCACTCCCTATCTTAGATTGGACTTCTCTCCTTTGGGGAATAGATGGGGCTTTCAACAGCCTAATCATTTACAGGGCCTCTGGGCAAATAATGGCTGCACTTTTTAAATTACTAAGTTTACCTCTTCCACCAAAGAGTTCTTGAAGAATCAGGTTCACGGACAATAGCTTCCCTCCAAAGGCGGAGGAGAAAACACATCGAGATGCTAGAGACAAGACCGGTACGTGACAAAAATACAAATCCAACAGAAAAGTGAGAAGTCCCAACTCAAAGGCAAAGAGGTTCAAAAGAGCAGAATAAAGGAAGCCATGTGCTTTTCAGAAGAATTATTTAAAGGCTTATTAGGCTTTTCGTATAAAGGAAATCACATAAATGTGCTTCAGAAGGCGCTTTTATCTCCCGACGTAATTGTGACTGAAATTACAATAATTGTACCAATTAAAGTAATCCTGAATGAACAGTATGTCAGCTTAATGTTTCAGTACTTGGGAGAAGAGTCTGTCTAATTAGCTCCAATAGCCTCGCACGCATTCATTTCGAGTGTCATTAGTTAGAAAGTTTCGCAAAAAATCGCTTTAAATCCTGGATTTGAAGCGCAGCACTGAGAGCCAATTGTTCCCTCAATGAATAAGCCGAGCATTGTGACAGGAAGCATTGTGAGCTGGACGAGCCTTTCGGAAAGCGGAAGGGCTTCCGTGGTCTTTTTCTTTCACCGGTGAATGTCACTCCGAGTTGATGTGCCAAGAAGAAGCTGAGAGGTCCGGGAGGTGTGGACGAAAGGTGAAGGGGTGTGTCCTCCTTCCTGCGCGTTCACACTGAAACCCTCCAGCGATTGGTCGTTTCGGAGCGCGCCACGCCAACTCTCCTGGTGGGTTAATTAACAAGGGCCGCTCTCTGAGTCGGGGAGGAGGGGACATATGTTAGCGGGCCAGACCTGGCTGATAAGGGGAGGGCGGGATGGGCATGGTACCCGGCCCACTCAGGTTCTGTCATACCATCCTGGCACAAGCCGGACACCAGATGTCAGAGCAGAACCGGCTCGGCGGGCCACACCTCGTAACAAGCACAAAACCGAAGCAAAGTGCCATAAATAAACTCCCGATGGACCTGACTCTGCTCGAAAAGTCCACTACAGATCATGGACATCAGCCACCACCACATCTCTCTCGCTCACTCGCTTTTCATTTGGACTTCCGCCTGTTTTCTTTTTATGGTAAAACGGCCCAAATGTGTCTCACTATAAGTAAGACATTCTCGGTCTGAAATAATGGCCGTAAAGACCAAAAACAACTGTGACTCATGATCCTTTGGAAAGGAGACCATTAAGTCCAGACTGAATGGCCTTAAAAAAGACTTTACAGTGAAACAGAGAATGACTTGAGTTGAATTCGGGCAGAAATGGATGTTTTTCTTTCAATTTGTCTAGGTATGTTGGGCTTTTGATGGCCAAGGTGGTTTACAGACCTGGTGGTTATAAGCCAGTGTACCTTAAGGACACAGAAATCCTTGTGTTTCGCCTGCTCAGTCGGATTACTGTAGCCTGTCTAAATGTTAATCATAAAACAAGCTGATGTTATTAACAGATTATTCACATTCTGGTGCAGATTAAAGGGCCGGATCACTGAGGAACTGGAGAGTTGTTTCCATACTACAGATTTGTTACATATTACAGTTCAAAAGCACATTCATTTCTTGAAATAAGTATGATACTGGCATTGACTACTGAAAGGTTAGTATTGTGACAACCATAGTCTCAAATAAAATCACATTACTAAGACTAAGATTACTAAAATTACTTGATTAAATACTATGACTAAGAGTTCCTGTCACCAAAATTTCCTCAAATATGACATTTTGTTTCATTGGAAGATGTGAAGGAGCAGAGTCATGTTTTAATTTTCTCTCACCTGACAAATGCAAATGCATATGTAATATTACACAATTTGAGAGTTTTATTGTTTTTGGATTTGTTTGTTTTTTTTTTATACGTGCACTCTTAATGTTTTTTTTTTTTTTTTGTCTGATATCTAAAGCACTTTGACTTTACAAGGTCCGTACAAGGTGCATTACATACATTACTGTTTGCTTTCATTCTTTTAAAAAAGCACAACGTTTCGTTGTTATTCTGAGTGCACACAAATAAATGTAGAGTCTTTATAGATTCGAAAGATGTATTACTTTTATCTTCATGACCAAAAATGAGTATTTTAAGAGTAAGTGACCGGCACCTCCATCTGTCATGCAGTAAATGCTACTGTTCAGCTTCCACACTCCACACACACACTTGAATAGCGCATATTTTGCTAGGTTAACATTAGATTGAGCGGCCATTTAAGTTGCTGCTACTAAGATATTTCAAATGATTTGAGGTTGATGAATGATTGGCGAGCATTTGGATGTCCTGCCCGATGTACTGTATTACCACATAGACTAGCCGTGAACGATCTGTCCGTCAGAGATTGCGTGACTTCGGCCTGTGGAATTTTTTTTTTTTTTTTCTGGGACTAAGCGACTAAAAAAAAAAAAAGTTTGGTTGACTACGCCTCTTCTCGTCGACTAACGGTTAGTCGACTATTAGGGGAAAGCCCTACTCTTGATATATAAGAGGTCATTGTACTATAAAAACTTTCAGAACTCAAAACTTCCTTGTTAGTCCAAAAATTGCTTTTACTGAAAACAAGCAGCCAAAATGAGACATTTCATACTGGAAGTTTTTAACCAAAATAACCCATATTTTTCAGAGTAATTCAGAGCAGCATCCATCTATTATTTTAATATCCAAAACTGTTACCCAATCATAGCGGTTTGCATTTACTTCGAAATCCTAAATGGGGCATGCCTATCAAAAGGATCAAACACAGGATAGAAAAAGCCTATTACTAATAAATTATGATGTTTTTAAAGAGTGCACACAATAAGTAGACCTCAGAAAACATTCTAAGTTATAACGAAAATGCAGTTCATAACCCCTTTAATATTTGTAGCAGTGCTTTAAAGGAAATCAAAAGAATTTACAGATGCTCTGAGAGGGTTTTTCCTGTGCTAACAAACGTGTTAGTACACAAAACATTCTCAAAGAAGGAAGGAAAAATATAGATTACTAGTCAAACTTGATAATCAACTAGCTGAATTTCCTCACCAATTCTTAGTTAACGACACATGAAGAGTTTTTGGTCTTGCATTGTGGTGAAGGTTTTAGGGGTTATGTTGTGAAAACTGCATGAACAAAATGTGTCACAAACAAACACACACACACACCAGAAAACACACAAAGGCACTGTGAGAGCTCAGCCTCATAAAGACCTACCATGGAGCAACGTTACAAAGAGGGGATTTCGCCACTTCTCTCTTCTAGGAATCTGTGTGTGTGTTGACAGAAAGGCAGAAGGATGTAGAAAACCAAGCTAAACCGGACAACACACCCACACACACACACACACTCTCATACACACAAAGCATCTCCATTTCCCGAGCAAATTCTATCAGTCCAATGGTCTTCACACATTATAAGAAGAGCGAGAACACAAGCCTAGGCCTTGTGACTCGATTGAAAACGACAGCTGACCTATGAAACTCACTCGTCTGCCACTGTGGCGCTTCCTGATTGGCTCTTACATCAGTGTGGACCACATACTGACCAGTCCAGATCACTCTGGTCAGGAGGCCAAAACCCCTTCACAATGAACCAACATATAGCTTTATGGCTAGAAATGGCTGCTAAAATGGACACAAGTGGACACACGCAGTGACTCACCCTCATTTCTATAAAAAGCGAACAAACGTGTGGCCACGTGACCTCGAGAGTGCAACAGAAGGAAGTAAAAAGCACCAGTAGATTTGACAGTTTCTTATCTGAGCAACATCTGTGACAGATAACAGAACAACATGAGAGGCCTCTATTTTAACATCCACAGCGAACAATTCATTGCCACCCACCTGCGCCCGAAATGCAGTGCCGGTGTGGACTTGAGGAAATGAAGGGTATTTTGGGGTATGAAAGAGGAGAAAAACGGGTGAGACGAAGCGCTAAAGGGCATCATGGGGGCTGGGAAAGAAAGAGCGATGGAGAGAGAGAGCAGATGCTGACACTGAGATGCTCTGACACTTCCACAGCCCTGGGAGTCACAGCATGTTAGTGCAGTGTGACAGAGCAACCTTTAAAGGCCAAACACTGAGCATCAGCAAACCTAACGGCCTCAACATCTCCCCTTACAGCAGCTACACACACACACACACACACACACACACTTGTCAAACCCTCTAGAGAGGATGCAGCAGATGTAACTGCGATGGTGTGTTGCGTGTTTGACGACAAGAAGTAAATAAGACAATTATTAAAGAGTGACAGTCTGTTAGTCAGGCAGCAACTGAGCAGCGTTCTTTTTGTTTTGCTGTTCATATTTGAAAATCCTGCTGTAAGGGGATGAAAGGAAAGATCAAAGCTTGAAATACTTCATGGTACATCATATCCAATGAAACATCCTAATTTATAGGAATTGTGCTGCGGACCAAAAATGAAATGGAAGGAACAGAGATTTCCTACTGCCACCTGCAGGTCGCAGGCTTCATTATATTGAAAGCACAACCAACTAGAATAAACCTATTTAATTGTATATAAGGAAAATGAGTTTTTGTGCCATATGCATCAACAGAAAAAAGCCACAAGGACTAAAATAATAATAACAATAATAATAATTTTAAAATTAAAGAACTAAATATATAAATAAATCATGGAATTAATTAAAGAAATAGAACTAAAATAAATAAAACTAAATAAATAAATAAATAATATTAATAAATAATAATAAAATTAATAACAGTAAAATAAGAAATAATAAAATTAATAATAGCTAGATAACTAAATTAAATCAAATTAAAATTAAAATTAAATACATAAGAGAATTAACTAACAGAAATAATGGAAATTAAGATCTAAATAAATATACTAAACAAAAAAATTTACAAAAACCAGACAAATAACAAAAAACTAAATAAAGAAAGAAATAAGAGAAATAATTAAATAATAGAATTAAGTAAACAAATAAAAATTAATACCAGTAAAATAAGAAATAATAAAATTAATAACAGGTAAATAACTAAATTAAATTAAATTAAACAAAAATAAATAAATAAGAGAATTAACTAACTGAAATAACAGAAATTAAGATAAAAATAAATACACTAGAAAATTAACAAAAACCAGATAAACAACAAAAACAAAGAAATAAGAGAAATAACTAAATAATAGAACTAAGAAAATAAATAAATAATTTAATTAATAATAGTAAAATAAGAAATAATAAAATTAATAATAGATAACTAAATTAGATAAAATTAAACATAAATAAATAAATAAACAAATGAATAAATAAATAAATAAGAGAATTAACTAACTGAAATAATAGAAATTAAGATCAAACTAAATACACAAAAAATAACAAAAACCAGATAAACAACAAAAAACTAAATAAAGAAATAAGAGAAATAACTAAATAATAGAATTAAGAAAATAAATAAATAAAAATAAAATTAATAACAAAATAAGAATAATAGATAAATAACTAAATTAAATAAAATTAAACAAATAAATAAGAGAATTAACTAACTGAAATAATAGAAATTAAGATCAAACTAAATACACAAAAAATAACAAAAACCAGATAAACAACAAAAAACTAAATAAAGAAATAAGAGAAATAACTAAATAATAGAACTAAATAAATAAATAAATAATATTAATAAATAATAATAAAATTAATAACAGTAAAATAAGAAATAACAAAATCAATAATAGATAAATAACTAAAAAAATAAATAAATAAAGAGAATTAACTAACAGAAGCAATAGAAATTTGATCTTAATAAATACACTAAACAAGAAAATAAACTAAAATCACAGACAACAAAAAACTAAATAAAGAAGTAAGAGTAAAGTAACAACGACACCTTAAAATAAAGTGTCACCATACATTTTCATGCAAATTGCCAATTATGATATTTGTATGTTATGATATTTAACGGTTGATGTGAGGTACAGAGGCTGTGTAAGCTGACCTCTCATAGATGGTCCTCAGTGTGACCTGGTCTGAGACGCCATCAGTTTCCTCCAGGAAGAGAATGATCCAGGATGTGCGGTACGGCCACTCCTCCGTCAGGTTGATCCAGGACGCTAATCGGTCCCAATTAAAAATGATCTGATTGGCTCTAAGCAGGCGACCTATCAAAAGACACTTCATTACTATTCATTACACATTTGTAAACTCACTGCTTATGTCTTTAACACGCCACAATCAATAATGAATGTATGGAAGCATAATAAGGTCACACTGACCTGTGACTGACACTATGTTGAGCAGCCTCCTCATCGTCTGAGGGCTGATGTCACTGAACCAGTCTTCGGTGACCAGCAGCTTGGTCAGGTCAAAGGACATCTGGCGCGTGACGGAGCGCTGCATCTGTCTCCTGCGGTACGTGTCCTACACACCAACATACAGACAACTCAATGTCAGGAGGCTGTAGAGTCTGTGTGATACCTGTAGGCCTCTTCTGCATGTTTTGCTTTAGTATACTGTGAACTACAAGTATATTTATATCCTGTTTTACCACAATACCATTGTGTTTCCACAAGATCTAATCAATTTCTTCACAGACTGATCCCTCTCTTTTGCTAACAGACAAACATAAATTTAATAAAGATGCAACCTTCATATCAGCATGCAGTATAAATCATAAATGCCAAACAATGGCCCCAGAAAGTATTCTGACACTTAAGCTACACTTAAAAATTAGATAACAAATACATTGGCAGAGAAACGTTTGTGAACCATAGAAGTTTCACATACTTTTTTTCCCCCTGCACTTGGGATAAAATGACATCTACAAACAAATGATAAAATTTTGGCAAAATATTTCCTACAACTGCTTTTAACCAACTGTCCCTAACAATTTTTAGTGTATGCATGAAGTAATAAATGATAATTTGACCACAACAATAAAAGAGAAAAATTATAAATTATTAAAACCATAAATATAAAAAAACAAAATCTATAAAAACGTTTTAGTTTAATAAAACTACAATAAAATAAAATACAACTACAAAATCATTTTAAAAAAAAATGTATGAAGTAACAATCATTTGACTACATGACAGAAAGTGTATTAAGTTAAATATTACGAATTATAAAAATGATTATAAATATACAATTATTTTAATTTACACAAAAAGTAATAAATGATAATTTAACCACAACAATGAAAATGAAAAATGATAAATTAATAAAACTATAAAGATAAAAAAAATCTATAAAAATGTTATAGTTTAATAAAACTACAATAAAATTAAATCTAATGTAATACAACTACAATATAATAAAAATATGTATGAATTAACAATCATTTGACTACAACACAGAAAATGCATTAACTTAAATATTATGAATAATAAAATATAAAAATAAAATTATTTTAATTTTAAACAAATAAAATATAATGAAACAATATGAATCAAGCAATGATAATCTGATTACAACAACAAATATCCATTAACTATGAAATATGAATTGTGTGTGTAATAAAACAAAAAACAAACAATATAATATAAAATAATATAACTATATTATATTGTATTATATTATATTCATTCTGAATAATAATAATGATCATAATTACGAATAATTTATTTCCTAGTCAAATTATCCAACTACCGATTTCTCACTTGAGAGTGAATGATTAAATGTTGGAAACAGTCAACACTCATCAGAAAATAACAAAGGTAACATAATCTTTCATCGATGTTTCAGGCTGGAAGGGAAAAAAAAAAAAAAAAAAAAAAAAACTCTCCTGATCCAGTGAAATGGCAGTTCCAGTAGATTGTATCAGGAGCTGCTGATTCATTGTTGTGTCTGGGTAACTTGTTGTGCATGACCATTTGAGGTCTGGCTGACTGATATGTCTGCTCTTCTCTTAAAGTGTCAGCCGGTCCAATACAAGCATAATGCAGAGCCGATCACGAGCTCAGAGATTTAAGCCCACTTTGAAGTTTTTAATGCTGAACTTGTGACTTGACTGCTACTTGGAACACATGGCCATCAATAAGGTGGCCCCTTTTTGATCCAGGATGATGGAGGGGAGCCTTATGTAAAATAAGCATGATGAAATTAGTCATAAGGATTTTCCCGAACCTCAGCTCCCATTCATCCTCTTTGTGTATCAAGGAAGACCCCAGCAGAACCTCAGAGCCATCCCTACTATTTCTCTTCTTTAAAGGGATAGTTCACACTAAAATGAAAATTCTGTCATTAATTACTCACCCTCATGCCATTCCAAACCCATTAGACCTTCATTCATCTTCAGAACACAAATTAAGATATTTTTGATAAAATCCGAGATAGGGCTGCTCGATTATGACAAAAAAAAATCATAATCATGATTATTTTGGTCAATATTGGTATCATGATTATTTAACACGATTATGAGTGGCCCATGTAACCAAAACTTTTTTTTTAATGCAAGTCTAAAGTATTCAGCCTACTACAGAAATGGAATAATCTAATGTAAAATAAAACAGCATAGTCTTCACTGTAAGAATTTCTGTAAACTTCCTTTGTTTCTTATTAAAGCTAGAAATGTCCTTCTGTCAAGAGCATTCAGTGATTTTGTCTTTGTCTTCTGTTGTTTGATTACACAGTCAGCAGCGGGAATATAGCCTGCTATCACTTTAAGAGCCGCACGGATCTAATTTACTGTTACACACGTATTTTCATTCTCGACTGTTTACATTCATTACATAACCGACAAGGTTTTACATGAATAATCACTAAATGCCGCATTTTGACAAACTTTTTTGCGTGTATTTGAGCGTTTAGGCGCGCACCTTGAGCTAAAAGATGACTTTACATGTCCGTCTCTCAGCGTAAGCCTCCCGAGGAACAGCGCAAGTTCTCTTTCGCGCTTTTAAAAACATGAATAAATTTAATCAACTTTAATAAATCAAGCATGTCACATTTTGAAAAAGTCACGTTACATGATTTTACTGATTTCCATGTGAAAATGGGCTTTTATGGAGGAGCGAAACCGCACCGCTGGAAGGGGACGGAATGGGGAACAATAATCGTTTTATCTCGATTATTGTATTTTCATGATAGTTGGAAATCAAATCGAAATCGAAACTGAATTTCGATTAATTGCACAGCCCTAATCCAAGAGCTTTCTGATCCTCCATAGACAGCAACGCAACTATCACGTTCAAGACCCAGAAAGGTAGTTAGGACATCCTTAAAATAGTCCATGTGACGTCAGTGGTTCAACTGCAATTTTTTTCTCGAAGCTACGAGAATACTTTTTGTGTGCAAAGAAAACAAAAATTATTTTATTCAACAATTCATCTCCTCTGCATCACCCTGGCGCCATTTTGGAGAGTATCATGACGCATGCGCATGATATGATCTGAAAGTAAACAACGTATGCGCATGATATGTGGTGTTTTACGTTCAGATCATATCACGTGTATGCTACTGATACTCTCCAAAATGGTGCCAGGGTGATGCAGAGGAGATGAAGTGTTGAATAAAATCATTTTGTTTTCTTTGCACATTCTCGTAGCTTCATAAAATTAAGGTTGAACCACTGATGTCACTTGGACTATTTTAACGATGTCCTTACTACCTTTCTAGGCCTTGAACGTGTTAGTTTCGTTGCGGTCTATGGAGGGTCAGAAAGCTCTCGGATTTCATCAAAAATATCTAAATTTGTGTTCTGAAGAGGTCTTGCAGTTTTGGAACAACATGAGTGTAGCATTTGGACCAATCAGACACAATTTTTTATTAGATTTAACAAATAAATTAGTCATTAGATTAACAAATAATCACAGACCCCTCACCCAATACACATACTGGGTGCCAGTATGCCTGTGAATGACTCCAGGCCCCCGGTTACCATGACAACCAGGACACTTCAGCCAGACCAGATCAACTTTATGACCTAATGGCATGTTGAGAGTTCTCCCTCTCACCATCTTTGAACCTTAGGAAAGACATTATGTCATAAAAATGGACTCTTCTCTAATTAATTCATAGAAAAACCTTTCTTTGAATGAACACACATATCCTTCAGGTCATTGTGTATATTATTACTGTTCTTGTATATGTTCTTGAGTATTGTATACTGTTTTATGCATGCTTATGATAGATCACTAGTTAATATCACCTCACTTATACCATGTTTGGTCTCTATCAATTCGTCTTCGGATGTTCTAATTGAGAGTGTATATTATATGTTGATACCTGTGCAACATATTAGTGTTCTAAGAATCTTTACTAGTTTGTATATCAACTTCCGATCCAGTTACATATGCAAATTGACATGCTTGGAGACAAAGAGTCGTAAACTTTCCCTGCAAAATTCAAGACACCATTGGCTCTTTGACATGGGGTGACCTCTATAGCAGATAAAGCTCTCACATCAGTGACCCACTTGCAGTCTGCGGTTCTTTCGGATACTGAGAAGATGAAGATGTGAGTTAGAAGTCTTCTGTACCTTAAGTTTGAGCCAGGCTTCGACCTTGACTTTCTATTCATCCAAGATCCTAGTATCTTATCTGATGTCTCTCTTAGTTCTCTCATCACCTTCATCTGAGAGAAAACTCTCCCGATCACCACCAAGCCAGAATAACATCTTTTGGAGTTCATCACCCTTCAAACCCGGAAGAACCTGAAGAACTCCCAACACCACCAAACCATCAAAACTTTCATCCGAGACTGCATTCAGACACTCGTTCAATGACCAAGGCAATGCAAGCATCGTACATTTAACTAAACGAAACAGAGGTTTAGGATAAGCGGTAAACCCCGTTGTAAAACAGCACTGATGGTTTTTAATTCAGGTGGTTCTGACTCATTTTCCATAACTGTATTCTCTGGTTTCTCTAATGGCTTCATTCATCCACTTTAGCTCCCCTTTTGTATGTACGCGTGAGTGTATGTATGTTTGTTTGTTTGACTAGTTTGTGTTAGTGTTTAGTTAACAAACTCTTGGGCACAAATTACATGAATTTCTGATTCTGCCTTGCAAATTAATGTCTCTTTACAATTTTGACCCTTGCTACATGCTCTAATGCATTAATAGGAAAGTATTTTCTGTGGCCACGAAAATATCTTTTCTTAGAGTTGATATGAACTTACACTGAATGTTCGCTGGCGAACAGATTCGTTGATGGCAATTTAATTCTGCTATAGTTACTATTGCAGCTGATATAAATAATTGTAATTAATCATAAGTAAGTGTAATTATTTATATACATTTCCCTTTTGAGCTGATTTGCTACATGAGGGTGAGTAATTAATGACAGAATTTTAATTTTTGGGTGAACTATCCCTTTAATGACTGGAGTATCCATGAGCAGCTCACGAAACCCGCTAAACTACTTTCCACAACAAAACGTGCAGATCAGGGGTACGGCGAGCCAGATACTCAGCCAAGAAACAGCAGAGGCAAAACAAGAGGAGCGTGCCCCTGAAATAAAGAGGGGCCAAATAAAGGAGGCAGATAAATCAGCCAAGCAAACAAACAGCCCTCGCAGGGCGAGCAGAGGAGCCACTTAGCCTCCTGCCTCCGTGCCGCCGTGCCAGTGCTTTGTCACCGAGACCCACTGCTGCTGCACCCCGTCATTAGGCAATGGCATCTCAGCAGGAAGAGTAAACAGACATTAAATCAATTACAGACACTCCTTGGCGACATCCAGGGTCTCTGACAATACCCCCCCTCCAAAACACACACACAAACACACACAAGACATGGTCCTAACTGTCCTTCATAACTGTGAATAAATTAATCATACAGGCGTAAAAAAGCTTGTTAGAGAGAATAAGGCTTTATAAATGAGTTATTAATGAGGTAATAGCAGCCATATGGCCTTCGTTGAGCTGGCCATCTCCATTGGTGTTGATGGGAAGTGGTGGGAGTGTTGGAGGCTAAGTCTTACCCGGCGGTTCAGCGCTGTTTTGCTGCCCTGCCTGCCCTGCTCGCCGAGACTGTTCTGAGACAACTTCCTGTCCATGTCCTCTTGCCACACTACAGATGGAGAGAGTCAGACGTTCAGAGGAGGTATTGGAGAGGAAAAGCTGTGCTGTTAGTCTATATTAAACGCACTGCACCACAGATGATGCACAGATGAGACAAATCGCAACAAATATCTGCCACATAAATCAAAGAAATCAGATTAACAGACTGCAAATATCTTGTCATACATAAAAACGCATTAAAGAACAGTAAGATGTTCAGGTGTTCTAGAATTTATTCTTTTTTGTTCCACAGAAGAGAGAAAGTCATACAGTCATGAAGGTGATTAAATGATTACTGAATTTTCAGTTTTTGATGGCCTTCAAATGCATTTTTGTATAGCAAGTACAAAAGAGGAAAGTACTTGACAAAAAATCTGAATTTTTGTTCTGTGGAGGTGTGACAAAAATAAAATTCAATGAAATGAAATTAAATAGAATGAAATAAAATAATAAAATATCAAATTAAATTAAATTAAAACTAAACCAAACTAATTAAAATAAACAAATAATAATAAAAAATAAATAAATTAAAAATAAAAAACATAAAATATAATAAAATAAAAATAAAATATATAAAATAACATAAATGAAATGTATAATAAAATGAAAGAAATTAAAATTAAAATTAATATTAAAATAAAATAAACAAAAAATAAAAGATAACATAATTAATAAATAAAATATAAAATTAAATTAAACTAATAAAATAAAAAATAAAAATAAAATAAAAAACAAAATTAAATTAAATATAAAATATATAAAAATGTAATTAAATTAACTAAATTAAAATTAAAACAAAATATAATCAAATAAAATAATAAAATAAAGAAATAAAGAAATAAAAGATAATAAATAATAAATAAAATATAAATTAAATTAAAAATAATAATAAAATAAAATAAAATAAAATAAAATAAAAATCAATACACCACAAACATCCAGCAATACAAAAGTCAATTTAGAGGATAGGACCCAAAATATGACGTTTTCTCACCCTCAAGTCATTTGAAACCTGTGCAACTTACTTTCTTCTGCTTAACCAAAATCAAAGTCAATGGGGACTTTCACTGTATGAACAGTTCAGTGTAAACGATAACAGAATTTTATACTTTGGGTGAACTCTCTCTTTAATGTTTATGCTGAGTCCCAGTTTTCATACCAGCTGTCCTGTCTTACGAAGTACTTTCCCTTTCACTACAGCAGTATGTGTATGTACTTTTTACATACAGTGGTGGCCAAAATGATTAGAACACTAGTATTTTCACCAGCTAAAAACTGGTTTTAGGTCAGTTATTTCCATCTTTTGCTGTAGTGTGTCAGTAGGAAATATTAGTTTACATTTCCAAACATTCATTTTGCCATTAATTGTAAAAATTCAGTGAGATTTTTGTTTACAGAAGGAGTCTGACAACAGCCAGTGCTCCACACAGAGATCTGATCTCATCATCATCCAGTCCGTCTGGAATGAGATGAAGAAACAGAACAAACTGAGACAGACTAAATCCAGAAGAACTGTGGCAACGTCTCCAAGATGCTTCAAGAGACCTACCCTCAAAGCTACCTTAAAAACTATGCGCAAGTGCACCTAGGGCAAAAGCTGCTTTAAACGCAAAGGATGGTCACACCAAATGTTGATTTAATTTAGTTAATAGAAGTTAATTGATAAAGAAAATCTATTTATGATATTATTTTAGACAGCATCTTCATTTTACAGCATTTTTACACAAGTGCCTAAAACTTTGAACAGTACTGTAGCTTTGCAGGTAGGTTTCTTGAAGCATCTTGGAGATGTTGCCACAGTTCTTCTGGATTCAGTCTGTCTCAGTTTGTTCTGTTTCTTCATCTCATTCCAGACAGACTGGATGATGATCAGATCAGATCTCTGTGTGGAGCACTGGCTGTTGTCAGACTCCTTGTGCAAATAAAAATCTGACTGGATTATTACAATTAATGGCAAAATGAATGTTTGGAAATGTAAACTGATATTTCCTACTGACACACTACAGCAAAAGATAGAAATAACTGACCTAAAACCATTTTTTAGCTGGTGAAAATACTAGTGTTCTAACAATTTTGGCCACCACTGTATTATTTTGTAAAAGTATGCTTATTGGAATTCTGAATTCTGCCTATACCGACCATCAGAGATCAGCTGATCCGCATTGGCTGGTGTGGAAATGCAAAGTCTCTTGGTAGTGCTGAGGCCACGGCTGTTGAGGAACACAGGTAGGTGGATGATGTTTCGCATGTAGTCATGGCCGTTGATGTTGGAGTCACGAAGCACACTGTTGAGGTTCTGGTTTATGGCCTTGATGATGATATGAGGGTCGCTGGCAAAGATTGACATGAAGGGACCTTTAGAGAAGAGCACCCGAACCTGCAAACAAAAGAGACAAGAATGTTTCCTCTTTATTCATATGGGAAAATCTGGCCTAAATTGGAGTCTAGTGGTTAGAACACATTGTTTAATATTAGTTAATGCATGAGAATACAGTAGAGTATTTATGGTAGATCTGTTTTGGTTATGATATGCTAAATCAATGTGCTAGTGGCCTATTTTTCTCCTCTTTCACTATCAGATCACTTCAGAATGAATTAAGTTATTTAGTAATAATTCTATTAGACTAGCTATGTTACACAGGCCTATAGCTCAAATTATATGTCGTGGATCATGTGTATGTTTACACACAAGCCACTCTGTATACATTTACACACACCCAGACGTACTCATTTGAACGTGATGAGACTTTCCAGACTAATGAAGAATACTGTAACATGTATAAGTCTCACAGGATACTGATTTGTAGACCGTTTAAAAGTTTAAAATGGCAAGCATCGTTTAGCAATCACTGTGAAATATCTGCTGACGTCGCGGTTCTCCACGCCAACTAAACTGTGGCACAAAATATGCCATCTGCATTCACATCCGTCATTTTTCTTATAGAAAATCAGCTTTAGCAACTGGAACAATATTAAACTTGAAGGAAAAATCCAATTTGGTAATTCCTATCAAAATCCGAGACAAAAAGAGCAGAATTTATAAGAGATGTGGCTAATTGTGCCACAAAGGAATCTTTGAGGATTTTTGCAGGCTCTCTGGTAAATGGCAGATTTCATTAGCAGTGAACAGGCTGTCAACACAAGAGGATTATACCCAAATAATGACATTTAGCTGAAGGAAATTCCATCAGTCCAGCTGGGAGAGAGGAATCTGAACTTCTGGAGCTAAACAAGCCTGAACTCTGAGCACTGCTGCACGTCCATGAGATGTCTGAGAGGTGAATGGGCTTGTTCTTCCCACAGAGTGGACATGAGGCACCTTGTTTGGCCATTTAGTCAAGAGCAGGAAGCGGGTGTGCTCAGACAGAATGAGTCTTTTATGTTTACAGCGGAGACGGATGGCTTGTGCCATCAAAAGCTTCTTGGCATTGGTTGAATACGCCGTCAAATGCGATCCTGGCAGTTAAAAAGATTTGTATACTGTTATTTGGTTATATGGGAGATGTTTGAAGCAGGGCTGTGCATGGTAGAGTAAACACACACGCACCGTATCAAGCATCTGTAGCACTTTGTCTTGTTCACAGGAATCCAGGCCATCGATGATGACAGCCAGTCGGGTCTGATTCTGAGTGAAGCCATCAATGGTTTTAGCCATTTTAGCCATGAGCTCCACTTCACACTTCAAAACCTGAGAGAAAAAGGAAAAAGATCTGGTATACGTAGCAACATGCAGTAAAATACAGAAGCTTTAGATGTTTTTAATTTTCAAAAAAATAGCAAAATAAAGAAAAAATCTGAAGGATGTCTTCTCCAAAGAGTCTTGAAATAAAATCTGAACCATCTGGTTCAAGATCTTGGCTGCAAAATATGTTGAAATATGATAAATATATTTTCTGTATATGAAATAAAATAAAAAACAAAAAAAACAAAATAAAACAAAACAAAATAAAAACAACACAAATAAATAAATAATGAAAACTAAAAATAAAACAAAAATGAAAATTAAAAACAAAACAAAATAAAAACCAAACAAAACAAAAAAATAAAACAAAACAAAACAAAAAATAAAAAACAAAATAATGTTACTGTGAACGTGGCCTTGCAACTCCATCTCTTCAAGTCATGCCTAGCTAGGCCACAGAGTTAGTCACTTTGCTTAAGAAAATACCTGCTAAATGCAAATAAATGTATTCATTATGACTACAACTAAGCACATTACATATTATATTAGCATCATTGGCTCACCTTCATGAATCCCTCACTCTTGAGCTTGTGCATGCTGTTGGCAGCGTTAAGGAGCCTCCTCCTCTGAGAGTGCAGCACAGAGTCTGCCACCTGCCACCAGGTCCGACAGTTCAGCAGCACGGCCAGACCCACCACACTGGCCATGGCGATCAGAACCGCATTCACCGTCAGGTTCTCTGCATCCATCTTGAAGATGGCCAGCAGGGTCATGCCTGTGATCAGACAGCCCGACGTCAACACAAAGAGCACGAAGGAGGGGACACAACATGTCTTCTTCCACTTCTTTCCTGTAAAAAAGATGAGTTGAAGTTAAATACAAACAAAACAGTCTAAAATGTGACTGGATAAGTATGGAAGCCTGTTTCCGCAACTGAAAAAAATGAAAAATTAAAAAGGTAATTGCGACATTTTATCTCACAATTCTGACTTTTTTTCCTTACAATTGCGAGTTTACATCTCGCAATTCTGACTTTTTTTTTCTCAGAATTGTGAGATAAAAAGGGCAATTCTGACTTTTTTATCAGAATTGCATGATATAAACTCGCAATTGCGAGTTATAAAGTCAGAATTGCAAGATATAAATTCGCAATTCAGATAAATGAATTGTGTGATATAAACTTGCAATTGCAAGTTAAGTCAGAATTGTGAGATATAATATCAGTCTTTTTTTCCTCAGAAATTGACTTTATAACTCGCAATTGCAGTTTATATCTCACAATTCTGACTTTATATCTCGCATTTCTGACTTTATAACTCGCAATTGTGAGTTTATCTCACAATTCTGAGAAAAAAAGTCAGAATTCCGAGTTTATATCTCACAGTTCTGAGAAAAAAAAGTTGGAATTGTGTGATATAAACTCATAATTGCGAGATATATAGTCAGAATTGTGAGATATAATATCATTCTTTTTTTTTCCTCAGAAATGGACTTTATAACTCACAATTGCAGTTTATATCTCACAATTCTGAGAAAAACTCACAATTGCGAGAAAAAAAAGTCAATTGTGAGATAAAAAGTCACAATTATTATAATTTTTTTTTTTATTCAGTGGCAGAAATGGGTTTCCATAGGATGAGACATATTTGAAGCTGTAATAAAACACCTGATATATACAACTGTGATGGCCTGTGAAATGATGTCATTTATTATTAATAAATCAATTATTGACCATTTTTGATGTTTCACATAGAGCTATGTAGAGCACAATTTTTGACAGAATGGAATTTTACCATGGGTCTGTCCACAAAAGAAAGAAAGAAAGAAAATTTATGATTTTTAACCACACTTAAAAAGTGTTTAATTGTGATAATTGTTGTTGTTACCTAAAATACAATTAAAATAAAATTAATTCATTAATTGAAATAAAGCTGAAATTAAAAATAAATAAAATTTGAATATTAGATGGAAAAAAATTAAAACCAATTAGAAATGTTGCCTTGGAAGCCAACTCAAATAAAACAAGTTGAAAAGAAGCTGAAAAGAAGCTGAAAGTACTAACATAAACTAAAACTGAAATAAAAATAAACATAAAATAGGGATTTTAAAAAAAAATGACAAAAAAGACAAAAATATAAGAAAATTACTAAAAATTTTAACTAAAATTAAAATGAAGAATAAAAATTTAACTACAAAAGCTAAATATTAATAAAAGCTAAAAGCAGCATATTAATAAACATTATAAAAGTACATAAATGAAAATCTTTGCTTTATACTATGCCTAACAGGACCCTTTACCATGGTAAAAAAATCACTGTAAAGGAGAGCCTTGTGTGTTTTATTGTTGAATAAAAATTCAGGCAAGAAGGCAATAATTGATCAAACACATAATGATAAAAACAATTCAAGCACTGAGTTTTTTTAATACTTCTTTTCTATTTTCAAGGTTCATACTGCATGTTCTACAAACACACCTTGAGTTTCATCATTCTTGAAGACCCTAAAAAGTCTGGTGGCCAAGAAGCCGAACTCTCTCTCACAGGCATCGGACAGCGTGGCTATCATTTCAGCCATGGACGTCTCCCCTCCCACACTCGACAGACGGTTATAGTCCGTGAACAGAAACCTGGACAGATGGAGAACAAAAAAAGACTGACTGAAAATGAGCATCACACATGTGCGTGTTTCAACAGAATGTGCAGGTAATCGAACGTCATGAAGAGAATATTCACAGCAGAAATGTATCCTGCCTCTAAAACATTAGACGAAGTATATTACATCTTTATACAGTTAACATTTTTATCTTAATTTTTTTCCACTTTGCAAAAGAACAAACAGCCCTTAAACACCAGTGTAAAGTAGCTGGATGTGTTTGGTGAAGGGTGCAGCATTCTGAGGGCTCTACCTGACAGGCAGGGCTTTGGTGGTCTGCTCTGGAAGCTCGGGGGGATTGACAAACATGAGTTTGAGAAGAAGCTCCAAGTAGCCGATGTGGCGGGCCAGTCTGGTGCTGAGGGCCCAGGCCCAACTCCAACTCTCCCCTGCTTTTCTCCCACCAAAGTACACCAACACTGCACACACCATTCAAAACCACATGAGAGTGAGATGATGCAAGGTCACTTTCTGAAATGAACTGAACCAGGAGTTTGTGAGAATGTACAACAAGATAAACACAGAATAGGCAAGTCCACTCACGATGCATTAATGAGATTCTGAAGTACAATGCTGCACTCTGGTGGACACATTTATATGTACAGTTTAATGCCTCTTGGTAACCAAGGATGAACTCACATTTTATGGAGCAAGTGGGACAAAATGTAATTGGAATCATCAATAAAAAGTCTGCACTGGCTGAATCTTAAACTTTTCAGTGTCCATAATTATAATAGTAATAGTAATTATAATAGTAATAGTAATGAGGCGAATAATGATAAACAAGGGTATAAAGCATATATAAATACAAAATCACCATAAATGTAACTAAATAATAAATATATGCTGACAGAAATATTTAAGTACTCAGGTCAAAAACCACAAATCAGATTAGTTAAATACAACCAAGAAGCCAGATAACTAAATCAGATGATCATGTTCAAATCCCTGACTTTACTTTTTATTTCTTTACCTCAGCACAATATTTGCTGAACTACAATCACTTCAATTATTTTATATTACATGTATTCATTATTTGAGTTTTTACAATAATAATAATAATAATAATTATTATTATTATTATTATTATTATTATTATTATTATTATTATTATTATTATATGTATTCATTATTTATTTTTTATAATAATAATAATAATAATAATAATTATTATTATTATTATTACAATTATTATTAATTATTAATGTTATTACAAATTTCATTATTTGCAGTTTTTGTAACAATTATTATTATTATTATTATTATTACTATTATTTAATAAAAATAAAATTATTAATAGTATATATATATATATATTATTTATAAACATGAAGAAAATAATATCTATAGGAATAAATAATATAATTATTTATTAATATTGTTATTATTTCTTACATACAGTAATCTTTGCAGGTATTCCTTACTGTAATTCTGAATTATTACTTTGTATTTATCTTCTTTTTTTATTATTTCTTTACCGCAGCACAATCTTTGCTGCACTACAATCACCACAATTATTTTATTAGGCAATGATTAGACACTCATATAATATATTTCATGCATTCATTATTTGGCATTTTTTGTAATAATAATAATAATAATAATAATAATAATAATAATAATAATAATAATTATTATTATTATTATTATTTTAATAATATTATTATTTATTATTAATGTTATTGCCAATTTCATTATTATCAGTTTTTGTCAGAACAACTATTATATTATTTATTTTCATTATTTAATAAAATTAAAACTATTAATAGTAATGTATATGGGTCATATTTATAAATATGAAAAAACAATATCTAAAGCAATAAATAATATAATTATTTTTTAGTATTGTTATTATTGTTTACATACAGTATTCTTTGCAGGTATTGCTTACTGTAATTCTGAATTATTACTTTGTATTTATCTTCTTTTTTTATTATTTCTTTACCGCAGCACAATCTTTGCTGCACTACAATCACTACAATTATTTTATTAGGCAATGATTAGACACTCATATAATATATTTCATGCATTCATTATTTGGCATTTTTTGTAATAATAATAATAATAATAATAATAATAATTATTATTATTATTATTATTATTATTATTTTAATAATATTATTATTTATTATTAATGTTATTGCCAATTTCATTATTATCAGTTTTTGTCAGAACAACTATTATATTATTTATTTTCATTATTTAATAAAATTAAAACTATTAATAGTAATGTATATGGGTCATATTTATAAATATGAAAAAACAATATCTAAAGCAATAAATAATATAATTATTTTTTAGTATTGTTATTATTGTTTACATACAGTATTCTTTGCAGGTATTGCTTACTGTAATTCTGAATTATTACTTTTTATTTATCGTTTTGTGCTTTTACTGTATTACGGATTAGTAGTTCACATGTTTGTTTTTTTTATTTACTGTATTATTGTGGCTTACTATAAAAAAGTCTAACATTGTCGTTGTCCTTCTCTGTTATATCTTGCGCTATTGGTCCAAGGGAACTTTACTCCTTTTTTAACATTTGGCCTGTAATCAGAGGCATGACAGTAAATTTGACAATTTCTCACCAAAGAAGATGTACATTAGGGCGAGCAGGCTGAGGGCCACAGCGATGGCCAGCTTAGTGTCGACAGCAAAGCCGAGGACCAGAGCCACAGATCCACACAGCAGCAGAGTCAAAACCACCACCAACCACGAGAACTGGAACAACGGCTCCACCTGCTGCCCGGCAAACGTCTTCATCTCATCTGAAACAGTGACAACACCATCAGATCTCATTCAGATCCAGTAAGGCCCTCCAGATTTTTCAACAGTCATTTCTGGCTCTTACCCTCCAGTTTCTTAAGCAGGAAGGACTTGCCGCTGCCCCACTGGGCGTAAAGCCCCACGCAGATGGGCGGCTGCATGGTGGGCTCACTCAGGATGTCTGCCAGAGCGCTGCTGTACAGGTCATAACCCAGCATGTCCCCGTCACACTCAGAGGGAGACAGGTGCTCTGAGGAGGAACACATCAGAAGTATTGGAGACAACACGTCACTGTGAAAATAAGGTTTGTTTAAAGAAATTCTCACTGGCTCCAAATATCTGGGTGAGGATGCTCTTTTGATGAGTACAGTCAATGTTGTAGGGTGTTTCTCCCTCTTTGTTGGGCCGGTAGAGCAGACGGCCATCTTTAGGGTTCCTCAAGAGCAGCTCAGCGAGTTTGCGGCTTCGCCCACGAATGGCAATATGCAGAGCTGTGTCGCCTTTCTGAGAAGATAATGTTATATTTTTAGAGAACAGTAGTTTAGGGTCAGTTGTTTATTTATTTATATTTATATATACATAAAATGTATTTATTTATATGTAAATGAATGAATGAATGAATGAATGAATGAATGAATGAATGAATCAATCAATCAATCAATCAATCAATCAATCAATCACATTTAAAATATAATTTATTCCTGTGAAGCAAAGCTGAATTTTCAGCATCATTACTCCAGTGTTCGGTGTCACATGATCCTTCAGAAATCAGTCTAATATGTTGATTTATAATCAATGTTGGAAACAGTTGTGCTGCTTAATATTTTTTGGGACCTGTGATACTTTTTTCAGGATTCTTTGATAAATAAAAAGTTAAAAAGAACAGTGTTTATTCAAAATGGAAATTTTGTGTTATAATATACACTACTATTCAAAAGTTTGGGGTCAGTAAATTTTTTCTTTCTTTTTTTTTTAAAGAAATTAATACTTTTATTCAGCAAGGATGCGCTAAATGGATAAAAAGTGATAGTAAATACTTATATTTTTAGAAAGGAAGGACTTCTTTTACTGAAATTATAAGACAAACTAGAGCTTCGTCAAGAAGTGATTGTGCAGCAAATTTTAGAGTTACTGATTTTGGTCATTCAGCTTTTTCTGTAAGAGCTGTTAATAACTGGAATAATTGATCAATTATTATTAGACAGTGCCCTACCTTAGAACAGTTTAAGCTACATTTGAAAATATGGTTAAAGATGAGTCAGGTGTGTGACCATTGAATATTTTTGTATCTTGAAATGGTTACATAATTTGTGATGCGAGTAAAATTTTTATAATTTTTGGAGTGGTGATGTTTTGTAGTATTTATGGGGGATATCTTGTAGAAATTTGGATTGTAGTTACTATGTGGGGGATTATACTCTTTATCTTTTACATTTGGGGGGGTTATTGCACATGGTATTATACTGATGTTTTTGTTACATAATCTGTTTTGGTATTCTCCTGCCCAGGGACAGCAGATGAAATTTAGCTTTGTAGCTACTTCTGGGGCAGTTTTCTGACTGTCCATTGTCCCTGTCAAATAATGAATTAAATAAATAAAAAAAAATAAAAAAAAATCCGTTTTGAATAAATGCTGTTCTTTTTTACTTTTTATTCACCAAAGAAATCAAAGAAAAAAGTATCACAGGTTCCAAAAAAGTATTAAGCAGCACAACAGTAAATAAATAATAATAATAATAATAATAATAATAATAATAATAATAAATCAGCATATTAGAATGATTTCTGAAGGATCATGTGACACTGAAGACTGGAGTAATGATGCTGAAAATTCAGTGCTGCGTCATAGAAATAAATGATATTTTAAAGTGTATTAAAATAGGAAACCAATATTAGAATTTGCAATAATATTTCACAATATTACTGTTTTTTTCTGTATTTCTGATCAAATAAACACAGCCTTGATGAGCTTTAATATTATATATATATATATATATATATATATATATATATATATATATATATAGCCTTAAATGGTGTCTGTATTAAGAAAATAATAAAGACATGTCAATCAGAAAATGATGTGCTTGTGAACGTAGTTAACTTAATAGTTTTACCTTGTCCACTGCTGACACTTTGGCACCTTTGTCCAAAAGAAGCTCCACAATTTCCATGTTTCTCATCTTAGTAGCTTTTATGAGGGGAGTCTCTCCATCCTGACACATTAACGCAAAGCACATGTACATAAAACAGTCTTTCATTACCCTAAACACTTATTACCATCATACTGATAAGTTTTATTCATGATTACTAGGTAAAATCCAGTGAAAATCAGGTCTTTACCTTGGTGTAGGCCTCAGTGTCAGGGTTGCACTGCAGAATGTCTCGAACCATGGTTGCGTTACTTTTCTCCACAGCCCAGTACAGCGCAGTCTTACCGTCCTATAATAAAGAATTAAATAACACAGGGTCACAGTGACATCTACTTCCAGAATCACATGGGGATTAATAACATGTTTCTAATATGAGGTGAAAAGGGCATCAAAACAAAGAGGCTGTTCTGTATAGATTAGCATTGGGGACAGTGTGCTGATGGATTTGGGAGACTGAAATGGAGAGCTGGCGGTGTGGTGGAGATGCAGTTACCTGGCCTTTGACATCAATATCAGCATATTTATTAAGCAAAGCTCGGACGATCTCCACATGACCTCCTCTGACGGCTCCGATAAGCACAGTATCACCACTCTGAGACACAGAAACACAAACAAGATAAATGGGAATTTCAAGATTCCTGAAATACTAACAATCAAGGTTAAATAAACTATGTGAGAAGCCCAACCCGGTCAGGGATGTTGACGTATGTGCCTGCATCCAGCAGGTCCTGGACAATCTCAGTGTAGCCCTCTATAGCAGCGATCATCAGTGCAGTGTTGCCATCTTTATCAGTCATATTCATGTTAGGGTTTCTCTTAAGCAGCTCCTTCACCACCTCAGTGAAACCACCCCGAACGGCCACTATGAGTGCAGTCATCGAGTTCTACAGGAGAGAGATCATATTGGGACATTATTCTGTAAGTCTTTTTACTGTTACATTTTAATGACTTTATTACATCAGCACGTTTAGTGCATCTGAAAAATGGGAATTTTAACAAAGCCTAATCTAATAAGAACAATAGTTCAAAACAAAGCGCATACCGCTCCCTCCTGGTCCACATTGGCGCCGTTCTCCAGCAGATGCATCACGCAGTCATAATGGCCTTTTCTAGCTGCCCAGATCAGGGGTGTGGTGCCATACTGACAACGACAGGCAAAAACTGCAGTTCAGTGACTAAAGTCTCTATTCATTCAATAAATTATGAATGTGTTGCTTATTCATTCATATGGTAGCACTTTGTTTTACAGTCCTGTTCCAGATGTACATACTCTTGTACTTGTTTTTGTAATTACAAAACTGGGTAATAACTAGGTACTAACACTTACCCCTAAACCTAACCCATAGTTAGTGTATATTATCTAGTACTTTCTTAGTTAACTATTCTGTAAGTACAGCTAAGTGCTAATACTATAAAATAAAAGTGCAACTGTTCATAGAATCAGAACAATCCTTGATTTTTAATCTTACTTATTGTTTGACCTCGCTTAGTAATCATAAACAGCCAGTGGATTAGCAAATGAACTACACTGCTTGGCATAATAACTGTTAAAGAGATTCGAAAACAAAAATTCTGTCATTAATTACTCGCCCTCATGTCGTTCCAAACTTGTAAGAACTTTGTTCATCTTCGGAACACAAATGAAGATATTTTTGATGAAATCCGAGAGCTTTCTGACCCTGCATAGACAGCAACGAAACTACCACCTTCAAGGCCCAGAAAGGTAGTAAGGGCATCAGTAAAAGAGTCCATGTGACATAATTTTATGAAGCTATGAGAATTTTTGTGCATGTGTCGTGAGAAGACTGACACGGAAGAGAAGAAATTGTTGAATAAAGTTGATAATTTTGATTTCTTTGCGCACAAAAGTATTCTTGTAGCTTCATAACATTACGGTTGAACTACTGATGTCACATGGACTATTTTAACAATGTCTTTACTACCTTTCTGGGCCTTGAATGTGGTAGTTGCGTTGCTGTCTATGCAGGGTCAGAAAGCTCTCAGATTTCATCAAAAATATCTTAATTTGTGATCAGAAGATGAACGAAGGTCTTACGGGTTTGGAACAACATGAGGGTGAGAAAATAATGACAGAATTTTCATTTTTTGGGTGAACTATCCCTTTCATTCAAATTATAATAACCCATAAAAGCAATTTGCCATTAATAAAAAAAAAATTTAAAAAAAACTAAACTAAATAATAAACTTCTATGTGCCACGTGTTACAGTTATTTTAGTAAGATTTGCAATTCATATCTATTTTCTTTTTCCAATTATTTACACTACTGTTCAAAAGTTTGTGGTCAGTAAGATTTTTTAGAATCTTAAAAAAAAGAAAAATTCACCAAGGCTGAATTTATTTGACCAAAAATATATTTAAAAAAAGTAATATTGTGAAATATTGTTACAATTTAAAATAACTTATTTATTTTAATATGAAATGCAATTTGTTCTTGTAATGACAAACTAATTTTCAGCATCATTACTCCAGTCTTCAGTGTCACATGATCCTTCAGAAATCATTCTAATATGCTGATTTGGTGCTTAAGAAACATTTCTTCTTACTATCAGTGTTGAAAACAGTTCAATATACTGCTGAATGTTTTGTGGAAACTTTTTTCTACAGGATTATTTGATGAGCAGAAAGTCCAAAGGCACAGGATTCATTTGAAATAGAAATCTTGAGAGGCACTCTTTATCATTTATATGTTATGTGTCCTTGCTGAAAAATAAAAAAAATTAAAAAATTTTACTGACCCCAAACTTTTGAACGGTAGTTTATATTATTTATTGGTGTCATGTGGAAACTGTTGACTCGGGCTTTTTAGTTCACCATCAGTGTTTATGAAAGCTCAGCGTTCCTTGAGATGGGAGTGATAAGGCACCTTGTCAGAGCAGTTGACTTTGGCTCCATGCTGAAGCAGCAGCTGAACGATCTCCGCATGGCCTCTTCCTGCCGCCCATATGATGGGGTAAACACTGTACTACTGGGACAGACACAAATCAATTACACCGCAAAAAACACTCAAACCTTGAAATGAAATCTCATACGGGGCCACATTTCCACCCACACCTCAAACAGAGTTTCTAATGAACAATAAATGCTTATTGTACATAGAATAGGAAATGGTTCTGCGGACCTGTCCAGTGATGTTCGGGTTTGCTCCCTTCTCCAGCAGTAGACGTGCCACCTCCACACGACCCTTATAAGCAGCCCACATGAGCGCGCTCCAGCCCCCCTGCACACAAACAACCCGAGGTCATTATATTCTCACGTGACAGTCCTTAAGAGTAATCTCACGGTCACAGGACTGTGTGGATAAACACATTTTCCCTGAGTCAGGGAGTGACTCAAACTATCGGCCGTCTCTCATCTTCCTTATTTGTTATTATAAGCTTTAGCTGCTACCCAGACGGCATTTATGGGCAACACAAACACGTTCAGACATTCCATTTTCAATGTTTAAATGTACTCAAGAATCTAGATAGGCGGCTCACAGGTGTCATAGAGTATACATGGCCACAGCATGACACTATATATCCAGGAACCACACAGAACTGCTGATCTTAAAAACAGAGTTTCTCGTATCACTTGTTCCAGTAAGGTAGGAATTAAATGAACCCAAATGGGATGGTTGAGGATACATCATTTCAAGACTAGGGCTTTGAGTTTTGCATTTAGTGTGAATAATTATTTTAAAAACTGACAAATTTTCAAAATATGAAATTAATTAATTAGTATAGTAATATACAAATAAAATTATTTTCTTGGTAAATTTTAATCAAATATGTAATTAATCATACATACATACATATATATATATATTTTTTTTTTTTTGTGAGAAATTCAGTTGACAAATTGAAATTTTTAAACAGCAGAATAATTACATTTCACCATATAAAAATGAGGTTGCTTCAATTTTTACAGATGTTACTGATTTTGATAATGAGCAAAAATTTACATCTGCATCCTAACTCAATCTACTAGTACTACCAAATGTGCATTTCTAAGAGACAAAAAAAGTAATATTATTATTAATATTAACAGGCAACACAAACCTATTTCTTGATTTAAAACAATATCACTCATTAGAACATGCAAAAACTAAGAAATTCATTTTTCTGTTAAGATATTTATTTTATTAAGCAAAATTAAGTTATATAGTTGTTATTAATTTGCCACCTGATTCACAAATAATAAATGTTTCTTATTTCGTATTTTTATAAATGATCTAATTAATTTGCCATTTGTAACATAAAATAGTAACAAAAAAATCAACAAATATTTGTTTTTGATTAATTTGATTTTATTTCAAATATTTTTTTTTAATTTTTAATAATTTCTTTTAAACTTTAAAGTTTAATTGATTGATTGTCTTCATTTTGACACATAAACATACTGCAAAACTGAAAATTAAAAACCTAAAATAATTTTCAAGCCAGTAAAGAAGAAGTTTCAATCATCCACAATGATAAATTCAAGAACAACTGTTGATTTAAGTGTAGTTTTCTGTTGTATGGCATCTCATGTCTTTAATTTATGTCTTACCATGTCGCGATGCTCCA
This sequence comes from Spinibarbus caldwelli, assembly GCA_039654775.1. Taxonomy (NCBI): domain Eukaryota; kingdom Metazoa; phylum Chordata; class Actinopteri; order Cypriniformes; family Cyprinidae; genus Spinibarbus; species Spinibarbus caldwelli. Next base: position 19,230,435 of record CM077251.1, read on the forward strand.
CATTGGCATTGTTCTCCAGGAGTTCCTTTACCACTTCAGTGTGTCCCTCTTTAGCAGCTGAAATCAGTGCTGTCCAGCAATCCTGAGACAAGTAAAAAAAAAAAAAAAAACACCCTTGTTTAATTACATGGACATTATCATCATCCCAGGAAGAGCTAAAGATCTTGTGTTTGGATGTTGTTTGTGGAGTTTCAGATCATACCAGCTGGTCATACCAGGTGGTCATGGTGAAGGTTCTTCAACTGTCACCAGAAAGGTTATATACTATATTATGTATCTGCTGGTGTGAGAAGCTCCAAGTGTTTGTGCCTGTAAACCTCGTCATCTAGTCATTTACAAAATGACAGTACAGGGTACCAATTATTTTGATTCTACGCTCCACCCACACCTATGAAATCGTACATCTGTCTGAAGAACTACAGTCTACCAAAGCAGACAGGGATACCAGCCAGGACTACAGACATAATAAAGACATTTAAAAATGCCAATATAAAAGTTACAGATTCAAAACAATTGTAATATTTGTAAATAAATAAATACATTTCGTTTTCCTTGATAAATTAAACTAGATTTTTTTCCTTATCATCTCAGACATTCTTGTTTTTCATCGACCTTTTTGCAAAAGAGTGAAGCAAGACAGATGTGTGACTCACAATCACTGCTTGGTGAAAATCATACCATCCTGTTCCAAAAACTAGTGATAGTTTATGTTTTGCCGCATGATTCAGGCTAGTATATCTCATGTTGTGTCGCTCTGCTGCACATGTTTTGATGTGTTTTGAAGAGCTACTCACAATATCATCCAAGTTGACGTTTGCTCCCCTCCGGATGAGCTCCTGAACGATCTCTAGGCTGCCCTGCTCTGAGGCCAGCATGAGAGCAGTCTGGCCATTCTACAGCAGAAGACAATGACTTAGAACATATCAGTGATGGAAGCAAATTTAAAAGAAATATTCAAGCAAGTTTCAACCTAATGTTTACGTACTGCATGTGTGGCATGCTGTCAGTTACCAAAGACAATAGTTGCAACTCATTCCTCAGTGTGTATAAATGAACGAGAAACATATTTACTGTAAATACACAGTTTCCACAGTTTAACTATAATGCTTAAGCATTGCACACAGTATGATAGCGGTGTGACAGAACTGATTTTACAACCCAGACTCTCTGTGTAGTGTTCACACATCCAAACTCAAACCAGTTAAAAAAAATAAATCTGGTTGCTTTCACTTGGTATTCATAAAGGGGTCCATAACACATAACCAGGAATTCTTTCAAATAGAAAAAGACAATTCTCACCTCAAAAGAACAATTTAAACTTTATAGTTTAAGTAGTTGTACAATTTTTAATAAAACTCACTATTACAGTAATTATATTACAACAGTAATATATTTATTACTTTTTATTTTTATTTAATAATCATATTTTACCATATTTGTGAGAAAATGGCTTATATCATTTAGTGTCCCCCCCCAAATATATATCTTTTGAAAAAGAATCATTAGATGACATAGTTTTACAAATCACAATGCAGCCCCAAAATGCTAATTAATTGTCATTTTAAATTTTACTTTACCAATCTTTGTCATTATCCTTCAAACCACTAGATTTTTTTCACTAGATTTCATTTAACATATAGTAAAATTCAGTATGATCACTTTTTCTTTATATATATAAAAAAAATAAATACAGGTCAGAATACATATGTTTCATTTTTACATAACTATAGACTGAATGACAATGAAACATTATTTCACCTATATTTTGGCATTTTATTTTCACAACAGTTATTTGAAACATTAAAGTACACACTTTACTTGCATAATATGCTTTTTATGTATATGAAATCACTTTCGTAAATTTAATTTGATGCAGACACTAAAATGAAACGTCCCGTCTTTGACCCATATATATATATATATATATATATATATATATATATACACACACATGCAAATGTTTTTTCTGTAATAAAAATTGCAATTGCCATTTAAAATGTATTTATTATAAGTACAGTTTAAATGGCAATTTCCATTTTTCAATTGCCATTTTTTATTTCAGCAAAATTACAATTACATTTTCCCCCAAATCGTTCAAAACGAAGCACAGTATACTGTCTACTTGTGTTTGAATTCACTCTCATTTTCATTCATTCATAATACATTCGCTTTATTTCATTAATTTACTATATAATGTATGATAAATGATCAAATAAGTGAGTGGTTTTGGACACAGCATGCATGAATGCGTAAAGAGTGCAGTAATGCCTCCAATGCTTTATACTGTCTGATACGTCTGAGTTCAGTACAGCAAAATAACTTTAGATATATAATATTTGGTAACACTTTAGTAGGGACCAATTCTCACTATTAACTAGTTGCTTATTAGCATGCCTATTATTAACATATTGGCTGTTTATTAGTACTTATAAAGCACATATTCTGCATGGCCATATTATACATCCCTAATCCTACCCAATACCTAAACTTAACAACTACCTTACTAACTATTAATTAGCAACAAATTAGAAGTTTATTGAGGCAAAAGTCGTAGTTAATGGTTTGCTAATAGCAAGAATTGGAGTGTGATCTAAAATGCTACATCTTAACAAAGAAATCTGTTTTCAACACTTGAAAAATAACAGTGCACACAGCAAGTCCTAAAGATCAGATTAAAAAAAACAAGAAAAACAAATCAATGTGCAGTGTGAACCAACTCCAAGCTGAAAACAACATGCTTTAAGCTAAAAACGTAAGCTGTAATATTCAAGGGTTCCTGCACACTCACTTCACTTCTGGTGTCCACCTCTCTGTACTTGTCCAGATGAGCTTTGATGGCCGAAAGGTTTTCCTCCTCCACGTAGCTGAAGAGACTCTGGGTGGTCAGAGAGCTCATCTTCAGAGAGGTGCTCACGTCCATGGCTGTGCTTGGAACTCCACTGGAGAACGAGGAAGAGAGCAGGAGAGAAACATCATTAAATGAAACTCTCCTCTGTTCAGCCATTACAAAAGCCTGGCTTCTCCTCCTGAAGCAGAACTACCGATGCAGAATAACAAGCCCAGTCTTGCTGGATTGCACAAATTATTCGAGCTTTTGTGAGGTACCTTATCAATATCGATTAGGATAAAGCCTCATGATGTGAAGTTAAAAGCCTCTAATGCAGCCTGAGCAATAAACAGGAACTACACCAATATTCTTTAGGGTGATTATCAGTGCAATGCTGCCTACATACAAAAACAGCCTTTTTCCAAGGTTTATACTAAGTTGTTATTCTGAAGGAGTAGTTTAATCTTTTTAATGGTCCTTAAAAGGGAAAACAGTTTGAGCAAACTAACAAGGCTTAAGCTTGGCCTCAGAAATGCACGCTGTAGTCCAAGTCCATTCATTAAACACAACAAACACAGTTACATGGAAGAAATTGTGCTCACTCATCAAACTTTACTTTGTGGAAGGAGGGGGAAAAAAAGTCACATTTAGGACCAGTTTTACTAACAGATTGCGCCAGCAAAAACCAGCTTTTGGCGTTAAAATAGTACTGTCAGGATTTACTAAAGATGCGCAGTGAAGAATTAGCACTGAAAAAGCGTGGACAGTTATTTTTACACCTGACCTTATTAAATATGCATTTGTAGGAGTTTCTCTTTCAGACGCAAAATTTATGGGAGGAGAGTATTAAAATAAATCACGCAACGCGATTTACTAACATTTGCACTTGTCAAATTACTGGTATTTGCGCCATTATTTAACGCCCAAAAAAAGCATGTCTTAAAGCAGGCACTAATTTGTGCTGCTCTTGGTAGATTGTACTGGTCATTATGGAAATGATCTGGCTGCGTCTGTGTTTTTTAATGTGCGCATTTGTCAGTAAATCACACGCAGAATTTTCCCCTCCTATCGGCGCTTATATTGAATTGCGCTCTAATGCTAATTTGCCCTGTTTAGTAAATCTGGCCCCTAGAATCATGTGTGCTAGTTGAAGAAATAGATCCAAAAAGTATGGTAAGATGGGGAAGATGCTATTAATGAAAACTATGAAATCATATAATCTATGCATTTTTAATATTCTAATATTCATGAATTTTGACAATTTACTTAATTGAATAATGACAGAAAAAACAGAATTCCAGTCAAAGACATGCATCTGAATTACACTTTATAATTCCAAACAATGACACAATTATTTAATTTGCATTTAATTCATTGAATTATTAAACAATCCATGATTTATAATGATAATTAAATAATAAAAAACTCACACAAACTGATTTTGAGGGAGTCATCTTACCCCAAAGTAATATAATATGCGCATAACTTTTAATATTTCACTTTAAAATAAAACATTTTCTACCATTACAATTAATGACTGAGTAAACAAATCCCCCATTAATAAATCGCCAAGTTTTAACAGCAAACACAAAACTAAATTCATAAATCATTACTATCTTCCTACAAAAAAAAATAGATAATTTAACCTCAAAACTGTTAACAATTTTGATATTCAACTATTGATATTCTGATGAAAAAAAAAGTTAAGCACAATTATAAAAGCATAATCATTCAAGAAATGTACTGAGATAAGATTTAGTGATATTTACGGTCAAGAGGAAAAATTTAAAGTGTGTGTGTGTTAAAACTGTATGAATGTCACTGCAGTAAAAACAAAATATAAAATGTGACATCTGCAAAAATGCAGTTTTTATACATTTGCTAGACCCTTTATTAGAAGATAATTAAATCACATCATAGTGCATAAATTGTTACACAGCTACAGAAACACTAAATGATATAAGCCATTTTCTCACAACTAATTTTACCTTTCCTTCAATTATTTACATTCAACTGGTGTTACATGGTGTTTGTATAAATTCAGTTACCCTCCAGTTCACACAGGTGTCCTGTCAGAGTAACACAGGTGTACTCCAGCACTATAAACTAAGAACATGATCCACTTATGTTTGACAATGACACACTTTTGTCTTCATTTCAAACAGTTAATGTACTGCCTTATAATTGAAACCCTAACAAAAATATTTTTGTGAACTCTTTTGCTTAAAAGAAGCATGCTTTTGCCATCTGTCTTAAAAATAATAATAAAGATCCTAGGTTTGATACATTGCTATATAAAGCAAAGACTCATTTATTTTAAGCATTTGTGTCCAAATACTTTTTAGGGGCCAGTAATTTAGACAGATTTAACTGTTAAGCTATACTATAATATGCGCATAAAACACTGTAATGAAGCTTTCAAAGTAAATAAGGACGAATGCAAGTACTTTTTTCCAGGGCCATTTTGCCAACTCAGCAGCCTGGTACAACCCTTCAAAGATGAAAGCCAGTCACCAAAAGCTGCTTCCAGCTGACAACATGCCAAGCATCATAATAGGTTAAAACAACCAGCCTGGCCTCAGTGCGCTATCCACAAACTATCTTAAAGCCGAGATAAAGGTGACAGATCCAGTAATGCATCCGCTTCAATCAGCCTTTGTTCATCTCTGAACTGCTGACACACCCTTGAAAGCATCCCAGCAGCCCTCCAGAGAGATCACACAATGGAGACAGCCAATCACAGAGACCCTCAGCCAAATATTGACCGAGCAAGGTTCACCCCCTCTCTCAGCCCCAATACACAACACACAAAGACCAGTGAAGGTAACCCATTCATAACAGATAATCCATATACAATCCATTTACAGTAACATCATTCTTCACACTCATTAGTCTGCTGACTCACCTTAAGCCAGAGTTCCCTGTGAGTTGGCTTTCAAAAGCTTGTCTCTCCTTGTGCTGTTGATACTCCACTCACGCTGTCACTCACACTGTGTACTAACAAGCTGGCCAGGGCTCTGCCTGTCACTCCAGGAGCTCATGAATAATGCAGGAGGAAGTGTGAGACCCTGCCTCTCTTTGGAGTGACGCCCGATGCACACATGCTGTGAATCCTACTACAGCAGAGCTTGACTCATGAATGTTAATGAAATCTGACGTTATTATTGAAGCCTCCTTGAGGGTCCAGCCCACAAGTGATTAATATTAATGAGACACGCCTTTGATCAAGGGCGTGCATTAGCGTACAAGTCTTTGCTAAGCATTGTACTTAATAACTAACTAACTAAATCAATAAAAGTTCTTATAAATCTTTGTGAAAGGTCAGTGGGCTGGAAGCACATGGATTTCACATTAGAGTGTAGCAAACAGCACTATGCCAATCCCTAAATATAGTAATATATAAATGGAGTTCTTATAATAGATATGATCTTCAACCTTTTTAAAGCCAAACATCCCCTTAGAGAGAGAAAGAGTGTGTGCATGAAGTGACTGTCTGAAATAAAGTGTTGCTTTTTTTATCAGTAAAACTGACTGGCCTTAAATAACATAAGTATAGTAACTTTAAAATGTTTACTCTGCAATATGACTATTTTGCAACATGAATATGATTATTTTAGATTAAATGTCCAAAAACTGAAATTCAGAACTGATTTAATTTTTTTATTTATGTTTTTGGCACAATGATAAGCAAATATTCATTAGACTGCATGAAAAAAAAAATATTATATTATTAATAATATTTAGAAAAATATTGGTCACATAGATAATTGTTGCATTTCGCTTTCTTTCACTAAAATGCATTCAAAGAAGATTAAATTTAATTAATGAAATATATAATATACTTATTATAACTGTTTACTTTGCAATATTATTGTTTACTTTGCAATATGAATTATGATGGATTATATTTGTTTAAATGTCCAATAACTGATATCACAACTAATTTTAACATTTTTGGTTTTAATTTTTTTGGTTTTCATTTTTTGACAAGTTATAAATAAACAACAACAACAATAATAATAATAATAATAATTTATTAATAATAATAATAGTTTTAGAATCTAGATGGTCAGATATTGATCTAATATCAGGGAAAAAATAATTTTCAAATAAATTATTAGTCAATTGGTTTATTTTTTTCTGAGATCAAACAATAGGGACTGCGGACCCCCCATATATATTTTTGTCTTATTGAGTTGTGGGGATTAATATCATCAACATCAAAACTAGGGATGTGCACGAGTACTCGATTAATCGATTACTCGTATGCATCAGCGACGATCGAGCATGAAAACGATGATCGATTGGCTCTAAAAATGCATTTTTTTAAAAAAAAAATTATTAAACTACTTTCATTCTTTCTGATTGGTTATGCTGGTATTTGGGCGGTAGTCTGATATTTGATTGGTTATGGCTGCAAGAAGTTGCGTCTAGAGACAAGACCAGAGCACAGAGCGAATATGGCTTCTAAAGCGCGCAGCAATGTCTGGCAACACTTTGAAAAACTTGACGAAAAAACTGTCAAGTGTAAAATGTGCAGCGCCACACTCGTCTACAACTCCACAACGAGTTCGATGCGTTACCATCTTGCACATAAACACAAAAAAGCAGATGATGCCGATGCCACTACCAGCAATCAGACGAGCATAAGAGATTTCACCATCAGACAGAAATGCGACACAGCAGTGCAGAGAAGATGACGCAGCTAATAGCAGAAATGACAGCAGAAGACTTGCTGCCTATTAGTTTTGTTGAAGGTGAAGGTTTTAAACGTTTAATGAATTACGTTGAGCCCCACTATACTGTCCCATCGCGCAAAACGGTCACTGCAAGGATTGATGCTCTATAAGAAAAATGCGCTAGTTCACTAAAAGACAGTCTGTCGAAGCCAGCGCGGGTGGCTATAACTACGGACTCGTGGACCTCCCTAACCACTGAATCGTATATGACGCTAACCTGTCATTACATAAATGAATGGAAAATTCACAGCGCAGTATTACAGACGCGAGCTGTGAACATTGCCAACTACCTAGTGGATGCGCTTCTCCCGTTACAGGGCGCTTTAAAACAACGGCAACTGAAGCCCCGCAAAAAAAAAAAAAAAAAAAAAAAAAAAAAAAAAAAAAAAAAAAAAAAACCCTCTCGGTTACGTACGTAACCCTCGTTCCCTGATGGAGGGAACGGAGACGTTATGTCGTGACGACATAGGGGATTTACTTGGAAGCCCCAATCATCTCTGACTTTAAGAGAAAACGCCAATGAATATTGGCTAGTGGATTTTGCATACCTGAGCCACACCCAGCCCTCGCGGGTATAAATAGGCGGCAGGTGCATCCACTCATTAGGTTTTACGCTGAGGAGCCGAGAACGAGTCCCTGGCAACCAGCGATGGTTCAAGATTGTGGCATGGGGACATAACGTCTCCGTTCCCTCCATCAGGGAACGAGGGTTACGTACGTAACCGAGACGTTCCCTATCTGTCGCTCACTACGAGTTATGTCGTGACGACATAGGGGTCCTATGGAAAGCGCCACAACCTGAACCCCGTCACAACCTTGTGGCATGCAGATGCTGACAAGCGAGCGCGTGACAGACAAATGCCATGCAAAGGTCGCAACCTTCCCATCGCCCCAGCGCAAATTCGCTAACCTTGGTGCCCGCAGGGACCACTGAGTACATCGCTGCTGGAGATAGCCAAGCCGCTGTTCCTTTTCCCACAGAAGTCGGAAGGGATTTCGACCTTCAATGAAAGATAGCTTCAAGTCTTTCCTATTTGTTGTTACAGCTTGGCAGTAACGACGGGGAAGCGAGCCTTCCGGAGAAGGGCGCTACGGAGGCCACATCCTGCCCGAAGGGAGGTAACATGTGGAGACACTGATATGGACTGACCCAGGTCTGGGGCAGTACTACATACGACTGGACCCTGGGGCAGATCCTACCTAGGGTAGGGAGGAGAGCTGCCAGCAAGGCCTGACAGAGGCTCTGTCAAGGGAAGACACGGGTTTACTGTGAGGGAAACCTTACCGTGGAAGAATACACATATGGGATTACCCGAAGGGAATCAAGCCATACGGACACCTAGCCCAGTACAGGGGCTGACCGGAGACCCGGGCGAGCTAACACCAGTACTGGGCCTGGCGTCAGACTGCTCCGCCCAGTCTGACTGCCGGGGGTGCTGGAGGAACTCCACCAGGGTTCGCCGTCCGGGGAACTGAACTGGTGGAGGAAAAAGGCGCTCGTATCCCCGGGTGAGGGGGAATGGCGCAGCAAGCGTGACACCGGCCAGCTCTTCCCGCCACTTACCTGTTACCCAACACACGGGAAGAAACTGGCTCAACGCGGAGACTGTAGAATCTCGCGAAGGTGTTCGGTGTCGCCCAGCCCGCAGCTCTACAGATGTCTGCCAGAGAGGCGCCGTGCGCCAACGCATAGGAGGAGGCAACACTCCGTGTGGAGTGAGCCCTCACCCCCAGGGGGCACGGCTCGCCTTGAGACTGGTACGCCAAGGCGATGGCATCCACTATCCAGTGGGCCAACCTCTGCTTGGAGACAGCCTTCCCTTTCTGCTGACCTCCGTGGCAAACAAAGAGCTGCTCAGAGCTTCTAAAGCTCCGGGTGCGGTCCACGTATATGCGCAGTGCTCTTACGGGACACAGCAACGCCAAGGCTGGATCTGCCTCCTCCGAGGGCAGTGCTTGCAGGTTCACCACCTGATCGCGGAAGCGCGTGGTGGGAACCTTAGGCACGTATCCAGGCCGGGGTCTCAGGACAACGTGAGAGTAGGCCGGCCCGAACACAAGGCACTCTTCGCTCACCGAAAATGCTTGGAGGTCCCCGACCCTCTTGATGGAAGTGAGCGCGGTCAGGAGCGCTGTCTTAGCTGACAGAATTTTCAGCTCGACTGAGTCCAGCTGCTCAAAGGGACCCCTCTGAAGTCCAGCCAGGACGACAGAAAGAACCCAGGAGGGCATCAGGGGTGACCTAGGAGGATTTAACCTTCTGGCACCCCTCAGGAACCTCACGATGAGTTCGTGCTTTCCCAGGGACCGGCCGTCCACTGCATCGTGATGGGCCGCAATAGCAGCCACATACACTTTCAAGGTGGAGTGTGACAGCCTACGCTCCAACCTTTCTTGCAGGAAAGAAAGCACTACTCCAATCGTGCACCTTCGGGGGTCTTCTCGACGAGAAGAACACCAGTTCGCGAACAGACTCCACTTCAGTGCATGGGCTTGCCTTGTTGAAGGAGCTCTAGCCTGAGTGATGGTCTCTACCACAGCCCATGGTAGACCACTCAAGTCTGCCGCGTCCCGTCCAGGAGCCACACATGGAGGTTCCGCAGATCTGGACGCGGGTGCCATATGGTGCCGAGCCCCTGAGAAAGGAGTTCCTTCCTCAGAGGAATGCGCCAGGGAGGGGCTGTCGCGAGGAGTATGAGTTCGGGAAACCAGGTCCGGGTGGGCCAGTACGGCGCGACCAACAGGACCTGCTCCTCGTCCTCCCTGACCTTGCACAGTGTCTGTGCAAGCAGGCTCACTGGGGGAACGCATACTTGCGTAGAGCCCGAGGCCAGCTGTGTGCCAGTGCATCTGTGCCGAGGGGGCCCTCGGTCAGGAAAAAGTACAGCTGGCAGTGGGAGGACTCGCGGGAAGCAAACAGGTCTACCTGAGCTTCCCCGAATCGACTCCAGATCAGCCGGATCGTCTCGGGATGGAGTCACCATTCTCCGGGGAACGTGAGCTGTCGTGAGAGCGCATCGGCTGCACGTTTGAGCTCCCCCCCCGAATGTGGACACGCAACGATTTGAGCTGCGTGTGACTCCAGAGGAGGAGATGGCGGGCGAGCTGTGACATGCGACGAGATCGTAGACCTCCCAACCGGTTGATGTACGAGATAGCCGCAGTGTTGTCTGTACGGACCAACACGTGCTTGCCTAGAAGCAGTGGCCGGAACTGCCGCAAGGCAAGGTGCACTGCCCACAGCTCCAGGCAGTTGATGTGCCAAAGCAGTCGAGGCCCTGTCCAGAGCCCCGAGGCTGCCTGCCCGTTGCATGTAGCGCCCCAACCCATGCTGGAGGCATCTGTCGTGACAACAACATGCCGGGACACTTGTTCTAGGGGCACCCTGGCCCGTAGAAAGGCAAGGTCCGTCCAGGGGCTGAAGGAGCGGCGACACTCCTGTGTGATGTTCACACAAAGTGTACCGTGGCGCCATGCCCATCTCGGGACTCGGGAGTGTAACCAGTGCTGAAGTGGTCTCATATGAAGCAATCCGAGCGGCGAGACTGCGGCTACGGATGCCATATGCCCCAGGAGCCTCTGAAAAGGGTTTCAGTGGTACCACCGTCCTGCCTCTGAAGGAACTCAGGCAGTTCAGCATGGACTGGGCACGCTCGTTAGTGAGACGCGCCATCATACTCACCGAGTCTAACTCCACACCGAGAAAAGAGATTCTCTGCATGAGGGAGAGCTTGCTCTTTTCCCAGTTGACCTGAAGCCCCAGCTGGCTAAGTGCCGGAGCACTGGGTCCCTGTCATCACACAACTGTTCTCGCACGCGGGCCATGCTCGAGATAGTTGAGGATCCTGATGCCCACTTCCCATAGCGGGGCAAGAGCGCCCTCCGTGACTTACGTAAAGACACGGGGGGACAGGGACAGCCAGAAAGGGAGAACACTGTACTTCCCTGCCTGACCCTCGAGCGCAAACCGTAGAAACGACCTGTGTCGAGGCCATATCGAGACATGAAAGTAAGCGTCCTTCAGGTCGACCGCTGCAAACCAATCCTGGGGCTAGGTGCATCCAGGATTGGCCAAAGGCCACCGCCTTTCTTGGGTATGATGAGGTAGGGGCTGTAAAACCCCTGCCTCATCTCAGCTGGAGGGACCGGCTCGATTGCATCCTTTGCCAGGAGGACAGCAATCCCCTCACGCAAGACAGGTGCGTCTCGGTCTGCCACTGAAGTCTCGAGAACGCCGCTGAACTTGGGAGGTTGCCTGGCGAATTGAATCGCATAGCCGAGTCGGATTGTGCGAATGAGCCAGCGGGACGGGTTGGGCAGTGCAAGCCACGCCCCCAAACTCCGTGCGAGTGGCACCAAGGGAACAATCGACATACCCACGGTGGTGCAGCGGCAGGGAGTTGAGCTGGATAGCCCAGAAGGCATCGCGTTCTGACCGATCACAGCAGAACTCCCCGCATCCCCGGAGGGACTGGCCAGAGATGCGTGGAGAGGCATTGCGTCTCCCAACCGCAACTTCTTGGCTACTGGCAAAAGAGAGGGGGCTCGTGGGCGAGAGTGAGGAGGCATCGCGTCGCTCATTGTCGACCCGCGAGCCTGAGGACCCGGAGGAAAAGGAAATTGCTCTTTCTTTGACAATGTGGGTACCGCTGGCCCTTGAGCCAGCGGCGGAACAGAAACAGAAGATTCTCCACCCGGCCCTCCTCCGGGGGAAGGAGCGGCGCTGTCCTCGCCATCTCCCAAGAAAGAGCAGCTTCCCACATCTCCGGGTTGCCTGTGTCAGGGCCGCTTTGTCACCTTCCTGGGTGACTTAGGGGCCGGCTGGGACACAGGGGGCGCTGTGCTCCTGCGAGAGGCTCAACGCACCGGGCTAGGTGTTACCTCAGCACGGGGCGGAGCGGCTCTGGGGGACACAGGAGGGCGCCCACGGCGACAAGCAGACCGGGCTTGCCCTGCAGCGGAGCGGTGGCAGATGAAGCATCACGCCGGGGCAAGATGTGTTGGATGGCCTCGGTCTGCCTCTGTACTGCCGAGAACTGCTGGGCACAGTCCTCGACAGTGTCGCCGAACAGTCCAGCCTGGGAGACAGGAGTGTCGAGAGACCGCACTGTCGACATCGCTCGTCTCAGCAAGGCTGAACCATAGATGGCGCTCTTGTCCACACTTGTGGTCCATCGCCTTCCCGAGGGACTGCACTGTGACTTCCGTTGCCCGTAGGGCACGGTCAGTCGTCGAGCACAGGTCCTGCTTCAACCTCGGGTTGGTACTACCCTCGTGCATTTTAATGCCTTGGCTTGGTGTACTCGCAGGATAGCCATGGCATGCCGAGCAGAGGCAGCTTGGCCCGCAGCGCTGTAAGCTTTGACCGCGAGAGCGGTCGTCAGCTTACAGGCTTTGGACGGGGGACGAGGACGATTCTGCCAAGTGGCGGCGTTTTGCAGGCACAGGTGCACCGCAACCGCCCTCTCCACCTGGGGAATGTCAACGTACCCCCTAGCCGCCCCGCCATCGAGGGTAGCGAGGATGGGGGAGACAAACGAGCCGCTTCTGGCCGTAAAAAGGGGCCGTCCACAACTTCATCAGCTCCTCGTGCACTTCCGGGAAGAAAGGGACCAGGGCAGGGCGTGGTCGCGAGCCACGGCCCGTGCCGAGGAGCCAATCATCTCACCGCGAGGACTCGGGACTGAGAGGTGTGCACGCCTCCAGCCCGATGCTCGCGGCGGCCCGGGAAAGCACGGCCGTCAACTCTGGGTCCGATTCGGCGGCGGCCGCGACCCCTGAGGGGGGCAGTCCCGCCGAATCTTCATCCTCAGAGGACGATTGCCCATCCCCCGATGCAGCTATCGACATCTGATCCTCTATCGGCGCGCCGAATGAAACGCTGAGCGCGCCGTAAGACGGCACAGCAGAATCACCGGCGAGCCGCACAGAACAGCTGCTGCTGGAGGAGTGAAAGGTCCGTGGGGACTGGCCCGGCGGAAAAGCTCTCACTGTAATCCTCAGATCGCCCAGAGCACTAGCCGATGGTTCTCTGCTCGTAGCAGAGAAGCCAGCGCGGGTAGTGACAGAGGGAGCCTGTCTCATCCCCGGGAGGAGAGAGAGGCGCGATCGCAGCGCTGTCATGGTTACATGCTCAAAACGAGCGCATAAACCATCCACGATCGCAGCTTCAGCGTGCTGGATACCCAGACACTGAAGACAACGATCGTGGCTGTCGACGGAGGATAGGAAACGACCGCAACCAAGAGGACACGGCCGGAACGGCGTCTTTAAAAAGACGCGAACCGACCGTGATTTGCTCTTTTAGGAAATTGCTCTTTTAGTTGAAGTGCCCAGGGGAATCGCTGCAGACAGGGACACCGCTGTTCGCACCGTAACGCCAACCAGAACAGCTTCCAGACAGATAATGAAAGGCTTTGTGGAGATCAACACGTTCATCCACTCGGCTCCGAAGCAAAAATCTAATGAGTGGATGCACCTGCCGCCTATTTATACCCGCGAGGGCTGGGTGTGGCTCAGGTATGCAAAATCCACTAGCCAATATTCATTGGCGTTTTCTCTTAAAGTCAGAGATGATTGGGGCTTCCAAGTAAATCCCCTATGTCGTCACGACATAACTCTTAGTGAGCGACAGATAGGGAACCGAGTTATTTTACAGTATTATCCCATCAATATGTGTGTCTTATTATTTGTATAAATATTTTGGATCAGTTTTTAAAAAGATAACCTACCTTTTTCTATGTTTTATAAAACAAATAAAACAAATGTTACTCTGCTTTTCAGTTATTTTATTCAACTGTTATTTTTAACAAAACAATATTTTACTTCAGCAGCATCACAACAGCTGTGGATCAAATTTTTTTTTTTTTTTTTTTTTTTTGTAAAAGGTTCGCAAAAATAAAGTTTTAATACAACTTTATCAAACGACTGTTAAGTAGCCCATAGCCTAACGAAAATTAGAAGCCAGCATAATTTGACTGCGTAAACTTAAAATAAAAATAGCCTGAATATTTTTACCACAGCTATAAAACTTAAAGATTAGGTAACATAACATTTCTTTCAAAATGATCAGTCGGTAAAGGTAAATAAAATAAAGCCGGCATAATTTAACTATGCTGCTTAAACTTAAAACAAAAACAGCCTGACTAGTTTACCATGCATGGCTAATAAAACGTAACATAAGGACTACATATTTTTATTCAAAAAGATCAGTCGGTCTACGTGCTCAGATGAAAGCCGAGTGCGGAGTCTATTTACAATTAGACCGGCGGTGGAAAAAACGCGCTACAAAATAACTTTGTGTTTTTTTTTTTTTTTTTGTTTTGTTTTTTTTTGTTTTTTGTTGTTGTTGTTTTGTTTTTTTTTGTTTTTTTGTTTTGTTTTTTTGCGGGGCTTCAGTTGCCGTTGTTTTAAAGCGCCCTGTAACGGGAGAAGCGCATCCACTACTTTCTGGTTGGCACGCAGTTCAAGCTCACATGCATTTTGTGTAGATAAATACAATTTGTAATATAACATTTACATATTGTGTATCTAGGCTATGTGATTAATTTTATATACAATGCGTCATGTAGAAAAAGCGCTTCAGCTTCACCTCACGCTGTTATTTCTTTTAAATGTTTACTGTATTAACCACTATTGATGGTGATTTTTAATAATCTGTTGATTTAATTATTTTCTGAATCCTGTCATAGTTTTATCAACAACGTTTTTAACAGGGCTTTAATTAAAATATTTTAATTGTCGCAATGACGCACACGCCCCGCCCCTCGCTTAAGCTCCACCCCCGATTAATCGAGTACTCGTTTCTCAAACCTGTGGATTACTCGAAATGAAATATGATCAGAAATGCCCATCCCTAATCAAAACAGAAATTGTTATTTTTTTTGAAATCACATTGGATTTCATTTATCACTAGTACTAATAATTTTAAAGTCACTTCATTCACACATTATTATTTTGCTTTCTTAAAAATTATAATTAATGAAATGAATCACGATTTAAATATTTATATACTGGTTTAACAAAGCAAAATCTAAATCTTTCTAAGCACCCCTGCATTCCCTGCGGTTGAGTTACATCTGGTTTGGGAATCTCTGTTGTAAGGATCGGTTTCCATAGAGTGGCGCAAAGGCACAGTGGTAAACAAGTTCACACTTCTGAAGGCAGCTCAAACATATTTGCCAACCGTATTAAAGGTGTAAACAGTATCATACCGTAGCTAATTGTAGCTGTAACTGACAACAGCATTGAAAAAAAAAAATAATAATAAAATGACTACTGTTCATGCACACACGTTTACAAACAGACCTTAAGTTACACGACCGCAACAAACGCTGTTACTGCAGTGAAAGAAGAGCACATGTGTCCTGACAGCTGGAGCTAAACTGTGTATGTCCACTGTTCTCTCTTGTAACACATTAACAGTTTCAAAGCTACTATGTGGCAGTTAAAATAATTAAAAACTTACTTTGACTTGCGTGAAAATGACAAATTGACATGAATTCTAAACAAAACACGTGTCAGTTTGTTTACATAATTTCAAATGGTAACTTACATCTCTCTCCCAGAGAAAAACAAGGTCCAAAGTAATCCGATATAATTCACATAACTCTGTTGCTTTCCGTAACCTTTTTGTCTGGATGCAGTCTTGCGTTACACCACAGCCATTTTGGGTGAAGAGGATTGTGGATGAAATTAAAATTAACTACACATGACCACACCCACTGTGTGCAAACCACGCCCAGCATCGGGCAAGACCACGCCCAGTGCCTGACAAGACCACGCCCATGTTTAGATGTACTGGTTACAAAAACTGTTTTGTGTCGGTTTCTCATTTAATGTCTTATATTAATAAAATATCTATCTATCTATCTATCTTTGTTGTAAACCATTGTTGCGTTACCCATAGGAAAACCAAAAACACTCAGATGAATACCAGGAAAGAAAATATGGTTTATTTGTTTTGAGACTATCATCATGGTAATGGAATTCATTTTTAATGTCAAATCCTTTATTCAAAGGAAAAATCGTTTGGCTTGGTACAGTTCGTCAAACAATTCAAATGCTGGGTATCACATCTCAGTTTATGATTATTACAGAAAATAAATAGAGACAGTGTTTGTTCTCCTCTGGCCAGTTCTCAATCCAAGTACATTTGCACAGGCAACCTTGTGTTTTATGATGTATCTTGGTAAACCGATTTATATTGAAGTAGCTAACATATTAGGTATTACTTTTCCTGTATATCTCCACAAACGTATTACATTTCATTAGTTTTGCTGTACACTGCCAGGTTATGCAACATCACAACCAGTCAGTAGGAATAACAATGGAAAAGTTAAATGACTCTGTGCAATATCTGGAAAGCTTTAGCAACCAGTTAAGGGGATTTGCTTGTTCACTAAGAGCCACAATCACTTATTTTGAATGACCATTAAAGACCAACAAGACAATGCCAAACAACAGAACTGAGGTGACTGGTGGACAACAAATGCACTATTAAAAAAAAAAAAAATACAATAATCAGCACAGTTTCACACAGCTTTGGGTCATTCTTTGTAGAATCAGTAGTTGGAAATGGTATTAAAATAAATGAAAGACTGAACCAAAATGTTCCAGATAAATAAGGCTGTTATGTGCCTTCACTATTACTTAGGCCTTAACAAAAAGATGTTAGGCTGTATTTAGCTGAATAATATCTGAACAAAGGTACGATGTTTACATATAAACAGCAATGAACACACATTTAACTTCTTTCTATGGATGGAGGCTGTTTACAAAATATGCCTTTAACACTGGAACACCATCCTGATGTTGCTACAATGAATTTTACATTTTGGGCAAATTCATCTGTTGAGCACATACTCTAGCTGTTGAGTAGCACTGAGGTTTCTTGCATTGCTTCGGCAGTTTTTTTACTTTAGCACTACCCCGACTCATTTCTACCAAAAGTGCAAATAGTGAGAGAGTGAAAAATAATTCCTCCCAAAATCTCAGTAGGTAAAAATAATGTCAGTTTAAGACCAAATAAATGACTTGTTTTTTAAAGTACAAATCTCTCACCCTGTTGTAAACCTGTACAAATAAAGTGATCATTTTCTGCACCTCATGTGATTTGGCACTTTGGACATTTGAAACAAGTTTTGCATTGAGGTGCTAGTTAGTACACTGGTCACTGAGGGACATATTGCCTTGGGCAGTTAAAACAATTAATTCATTAAGCAAAACCTTTATGAAAAAGAGACAAAAAGACACATTATATGGTATATATCTGGACTGTTCCCAGCAGCCGTACCAGCAGAGTTGCAGACTTATTAATCTTCATATTGGTTTTGCAGTTGCTAAAAGTGTTGGTACAGGGCTGTAATTCATCATGGTTTTACATTTTTGGAGCCCAAATACAATAAGACTTTAGAGAAGTGTGCTTACGAAACCACAGGGGGCTAGTTCAGAGCGTTTTCTCCAAATGGAGGCTGGTCAACTTCACGGCCAAGTTTTTCTTGTTACTGAACATGCTTAGTTAACAAGAATCCAGTGAGACTCACTTTGGTAAATGCTTTAGTCCCTTCAGCCCTTCATTATCAAAAAAAAAAAAAAAAAAAAAATTAATTAAAAAAAAGAACAAAAAAAAACACATCTAAAGTCTCTTTGACCAAGCAGTAAAACATTTAGTAGAAAATAAACGCATCAACAAAATTACACATATCAAAAAGTAGATTCTGGGGGAATATGATGAGGTCTGATTTTCCAGATGCTTGAATCAAACGAGCAAGGCTCTCTGAGGCCTTTTAGAGGATCAAAGTTGAAGAAAAATTCTTATATGAAATCACTCAACTTGCAGGTTTCTTTAGGGCCCAAGAGTATTGATGTATGCAAATAAAAAAAAAAGAGAAAAGTTGAAACTGTATGTATCTGATTACTGCATGTACAGTACACTACCAAGACTTTATTATTACAGTTTTCCACATTTTAGAATAATACAGTCATCAAAACTATAAAATAACAAATGGAAATATGGGAGTTGTGTAGTTCCCAAGTATGCTGAGCACTGCTGTTGGCTGCTTTTCCATCACTATGTGAGGCAAAACAAAAAACAAAAACAAAATAAAAAACCAAAACAAAAAACAAAAAACAAAAACATGAAAAAACAAAACAATGGAAAAGATGGACAAAAAACAAAAACAAAAACCACTATTAAAACTACATATTTTAGTTTAAGGAATTACTGTGTTGGCACAATTTATATTCATATTTGCTCATTTCAAGCATACGCCTTTAGATCAACAGGCTTTTAAGATCAAGAGAAACAAATCTGATTTGTCCCAGCTTTTGGCTGGTAGTGTACTTAAATACTGAATTATTGTTTTTATAGAATTTAACAAAATTCTGACTATTGTTGATGTGATGAGAGTGTTAGCACTGCTTGCAAAGCTTTTCCTTTTTCCATTAACATGCACCTATGGAAACAATACAGTTATTGCACTTACCATATCTGTCAGTAATATAAAAACACAAACAAGCTGTGATATTGAATATTATTGAACTATCTTCTGTTTTCTCCAGATGGGCTCTATGTTGCGAGAGAAACACAGATGTCAGAGAAAAATCTAAAATGGTCTAAAACAAGACCTGTGTGCCCTGAGGAAACCTACAACCCATTAAAAATAGCATTAATAAAACCCTTATTCCAACCAAATCTCTTAAAAAAATAAAAATAAAAAATAAAAATCACTGAAAAGAATTACAGTAAAAAAAATTCTAAATGACAACACCCTCTTACGGCTAACCCTTGTTCCAAAGATGTTGACAAAGGCTGACAAAAAAAGCAGCAGATATGAACTTACTAGAAGACCACAGAAATTAAGAAAGAATAAAGATGAAAATAGGAACCTAAGGCCTATAAATTTGGCAACACGCAACTGGACTTGTTTCTTTTCATTTACTGCACACATTTCCTTTGAGAAGAACTAAAAGAGAGGTTACTTTGTTAATTTGACAATGGCAGAAACCTTCTAGGTACCGTGGAAGTTGATTCCAGTGCTAGACTTCCCGCACTAATGTAGTGAAGCTAAAAGCCAACAATGACTGGTCCGTTCCTATGTAACACGATCCCCATACGAGGCTTCAGGCCCTAAATATATGGAGGACTTAAGGCAACTTCAATTAACTGACATTGAAGACAATTATTCACCATTTTAATAATCGATCACCCCAATTTCATATGATCCTATGAAGATTTCCTCTTTAAAACCCATCTCCAACAGGGTAACTAACGGTCTCTTTTCGCTGTATTGTTGCTGGAGTTTATGCCTTGTTAATGTCACTGTCAGTATCGTTGGATTTGGAGGAGATGGCCGCTCTGTGTCTCTCAGTATTGATATCAGAGTTCCTCACAGCACTGTGTGCGGGTCGAGCAGCCCTTCCTGCCCTCATGTGGCTTTCTGCTTCTGGTTGCAGTTGTTGTCAGGAAAGGAGAGACAGTTGTGTTCACTGGCCTGAATGCTGCTCGGCTGTCCCTGTTGTTTCATGCGTCTGGACTTCACGGGTAAAACCAGCACCAGCAACACGCAGAGCAGGTGAATGCAGCAGTACCACGAGCTGAAGAGGGCAAATGACACACAGCACATTAGGAACTTTAGTAATGTGATTTTGTCATTTGTTGGAACTCTTATGCATATGATTGATTCATACGAGGTTAGGTTAGAGATACAAACAAAGAGGGATTCAGATAAACATATCCATAACAAGGTACAATTTACAGAACTGTCAGGGAGGGCATTATCAAATCACCATCCAAATCTATCAGTTGACCGGATGGTTTAGATACAACAGCTTTAGAGCCAAACAGTATTACTTCAGTTTTACCGCAGTTAAATTTAAGGTCATTTGCCTCCAGCCAAAGCTTGAGTTCCTTGATACAATTTGTTTATTTAGGTGGAAGAAACAATGAGGTGGAAGGTGTGCTAAAATAAATCTGAATGTCATCAGCATAACAGTGGAGGTTAAACCCATAGCGTTTGATTATTTGTAAAATTAGTAACATATAAATAGTGAAAAGAAGAGGGCCCAAGACAGAACCTTGAGGTACACCAGAACTGATGAATTTGGTGGATGATTTGTGTTTCTGGTACATAAATTGTTGACTCCCTGTCAAATAGTAAATTAGGTTGTGTTCATGCTCAAAACAAATCAAAAACTGCCTTTTTTAAGATGCGTTGTCTGATGTCTTAGTATCATTTTTGCTTCTCTGATTAATTTGTCTTGTAGGATGTTTAGTTATTTTTATTTTATCAGGAAAAAAAAATTATAATGACTGCTGAAATTATTTCTAGCAGTGTAAAATTTAGGTTCATGCTTAAAACAAGTCAGAATATACAATTATATTTTTCTGATGCCTTAATATCAGTTTTGCTTCTCAAATTAATTTGTCTTGTAGGATATTTATTTATTCAAAAAACAATAATGATTGATAAAATAAAATGATTTTTAGCAGTGTAAAATCTTACTGATACATTACATTTATAGACATTTTACAATAAATTTACTGCATTGTGTCATATTAAGTTTATAGTAATGCTAAATGTATATTGTGTGCCTGTATACCAATATAAATAACAAAGAATAATAATGAAATAAAAAGTACTGTTGTTACATGGATATTTTTGGGAGCAGACATTTAGGGGAAAAAGTTATGCAATCTTCCAAACATTGGGGAATAATAATATAGTAAAATTATACAATACACATTTATTATAAATAATATTGTCACACTTTAGTTTGGGGACCAATTCTCACAATTAACTAGCTAAAAACTATGACTTTTACCTCAATAAACTCCTAATTTGCTGCTTATTAATAGTTCGTAAATTAGTTAAGTTTACGTATGAGGTAGAAATAAGGGATCTAAAATATGGACATGCAGAATAAGGCATTAATATCTGCTTCATAAATACTAATAAACAACCAATATGCTAGAAATATGCGTGCTAATAAGCAACTGGTTATTAGTAAGAGTTGGTCCCTAAACAAAAGTGTTACCAATAATATAACATAACATAACATAGCATAGCATAACATATAACATAACATAAATACATTTGTGAGTACAGTATTAAGACGAAATCTATGTTTTGGGGGGTCTCAGATCTTTATCCAATCAGTGTTCTTCTCACTGAGATGTACTGAGGTCCTTTTCACCTGAACATAATTTATTCTTTCCTGGGTTGAGCCCCCACAGCCTTCAATCTGATCCGCAGCAGCCGCTCACCAATCTCCCTGCCTAATTCTCTCTCTTTAATGAAAATGCTTTATGTGTTCTTCAAGCAGACTCATTTAACAGCACTGCTCCAACAAATGACCATCATAGATTTCTATTATCTCAGCAGAAACTGTGAAATAAATGGTCCTCTGCCAGGTCATAAAGTGTAACCAGACTCGGGCCTGTAAAGCCGTCTAATGAATGAAGCGAGACTGCGGCGAGCAGAGATAAAATCAGCCTCTCATTTTTACCTGTCAGCTTCACGTCTTCTGCTAATAACTCTCCGCAACAGCTCAGTGGTGCAGGTGGGTTTACAATGGCTTTCTGACCTGCTCTTTCAAGCGTTTCACTTCTTTGTTAATGTTTTATCACCAGAGATTGCTCATAAACAATCTGCAAGAGCCTGTTGCATATTGATCATCAGTCAGTGGAGGTGAATCTGTAATGGCTGGAGTCAGAGACATTAGGACCTGCCCTGGAATGCTCACATATTGGTGCAAATGTATTACTGACCTATAAAACTTTACTGAAGGCCCCACTGCCAGCAGTACAAATGGCACAACAGTGTAACAAATGGCCATCTGCGTGCTGAACCACGTAATCACGTCATAGATGAGCTTGAGTGTGGCTGAGCCCAGGAAGTGTTGCCTCACATTGTGTCTTACCTGAAAAAGAGGAAATTGTCTAACTTTAAAAGCTCAAAAAAGGACTTTGAAAGTAAAATGTAACATTTCAAACATAAATGATTAGATTTTAAATAAATGACCATAATTTTCAGATTAACAAGGTTTATATTTTCATTAAACTTTCAATCCCCCTGAAAAGTTTTAATGTTCCTGTACACATGTAATTAGCATTGTCCAAATACACTAAGATTTGAATTTGTTTCTTCTATTGACATTTTACAACTGCATTTTGTATCAACCAGAACCCCTTTCATTTCGACATGTGCAGATATAAATGAAAGATTAATAATAATAATAATAATAATAATAATAATAATAATAATAACAACTACTAAATTATAGTAATAATTTATATGGAAGAGAATTTATGTTAATACTACACAGCCATACAGTAGCATTGAAAAGTTTGGGGTGAGTTTTGTTTTGTTTTTATTATTTTTTTATTTTAGTTTAGTTCATTTTTAAATTTATTTTATTAATTCTTTATTTTATTTTATAAATCCATACTTTTATTAAGAAAGATCTGAATTACACTGAAAATTCAACTTTGTCACCACAGGAATAAATTACATTTTAAAATATATTAAAATAGAAAATATTTATTTGAAATTGTAATAAAATTTCACAATATTATTGTTTTTACTGTATTTTTGATCAAATAAATGCAGTCTTGGTGAGCATTTTCAAAATTTTTCAAAACAATTCAAAACTCTTACCAACCCCAAACAACTGTCTTTTTTTTCAGATTTTTAAAATCTGGAATATTGGTTTAGTCAGGTTATAACCGTAGATTACAGTGTCCACGTGACATCTATATATTCAGAATATCCAAATTCTGATTAATAAAAGAATATTCAGTAAGCACAGTCATTTTACTTGTGGATTTGGAAATTCTTTCTTGCGTTTGAACAACTGAAAACAGCTCTGGAAGTAAAAGTGTATCATGCAGACAATGCTGTGGGCTGAATAGTTTATATTCGGAGTAGCATTTTAAGATGGACTACTGCAACTAAGTGACCTACTTTTCTCTTTAGTTGGAGAGGCCTTGATCATTACCATGCGGCAGAGGAATCATGGTATTATGCAGCACACGACTAGATGAATAATAACCTTGACTGAGTGCATATAGTCTTTTTTTGATCCCTGCATGCCTCTCATTTATTATTACAGAAAACCAATGTCCACTTCATTCTAATGTAACAGTATTTTTCCATCAGAACTGCTCCCATTAGATGTACTATAAAAGATAACACTTCTTCAGGTGCTTTGTGATATAATTCTGAATGAAATCTTGTTTCGACAGCCCATCTTATGTAAAGAATACTCACTGCCCGTGCTGCCATTGTTACAACAATGCCTGTGACGAAGGTCAGGTAATACCCTGGGTAAACTCCGTGCCAGATAGCTGAGAGGAGGAATGTGGCCGCAGTCGGATTGTACGGGCAGCGCTCATAACACACTCTGCCGAGAACAGCAACATATCTCACATTATTTCTGAGTTTTCAGGAAGTACACATATGCTCGGTCAAGATTATTGTGTTTATTTCAAGCTTCACCTTTTCAACCAAAGTGCTGTCTGAATGTTCCAGTTATCCAAGAACATCTTGAAACTGGTGGCAAACTGTTTAGGACATCAAGAGAAAAGATGATATATTAGAGATTAGCTTGAGTGAGAAGACAAACTCTGTTTTTGTCTGTCTTACCTCAATATTGAGTATTCTTAAGTTTGATATTCTGTCCCATTTTGGGGTGCCATCTGTGTTATAGCCATTAAACCCAAAACCAGCTGCATTGTTGATGGCATCAGCTGTGAAAGAGTGAATGAATCTGGTGAAAACACTATCACAAAGTGATGATAATAATAACCAACTACAAACAGGGCAACAAGTCAGAGAAAATGCCTTTTATGAACACAAGAGGTCAGTATTATATTTGAAAATGGTCTATATCCATACTGCATAACATATACTGTATTTTTGCTATTATGTGAAAAGCATGCATTATTCAATAATAATAAATATATTTAAAATAGAGTAACCAATTCTCACTATTAACTAGTTGCTCATTAGCATGCCTATTATTAACATACTAGCTGTTTATTAGTACTTATAAAGCACATATTCTGCATGACTATATTCTACATCCCTAATCCTACCCAATACCTAAACCTAACAACTACCTTACTAACTATTAATAAGCAGCAAATTAGGAGTTTATTGAGACAAAAGTCGTACTTAATGGTTTGTTAATAGCGAGGACTGGACCTTAAAATAAAGTGTGATCAAAAATATTGTTGTTACATGACCTCATTAAACCACACCGAGTGTTTTATTGACCGAGTGGTAATAAAATAGACATAAAATTAACAAATTTTATGCAAATATGTCATGGTATTTAGATTATATAATGTGTCAGGGATGAGATTATTCTTTAATAATTAAAAAAGTATTTATTTTAGCGTGCTCTGTTGTGTACTGCACATTTTGAATAATGTCTATGTATATATGTGTTTAATTTAATACCAGAAGAGCACATTGCCCATCTGTTCTACTCACCTAACGTCCATACAAAGTAGTATTTGGGGCGTAAAGCCAGCATGGAGATGTAGAGGTACAAGACCTGGATGTAGAAAGGGTTAGAGGCCATGAAGGTGTCATCGATGACACGCCATGTAGGGCAGGCGGTGTAGATCACCAAATAAACCATTAGTGACAGAGCACACGTGCACAGTTTCTGGATCACATCCCTCTATAACAACAACACAGAGCATTTCAGAGAGTCAGAGGAATATCATTTATGAAAATGTCTCAAAAAAAATTTTTTTTTTAAAGTACAAAAACACCTGTGGTTAATATACAGTGCTGTTCAAAAGTTTAGGATCAATAAGATTTGTAATGTTTTTAAAAGAAGCTTATGCTCATCAAAGCTGCATTTATTTGATAAAAAAACTTAAATATTTTGTGAAATATTATTATTATTATTATTATTATTATTATTATTATTAACTTAAAAAGCAGTTTTCTATTTCAATATACTTTAAAATATAATTTATTCCTGTGAAGCAAAGGTGAATTTCAGCATCATTACTCCAGTCTTCAGTGTCACATGATCCTTCAGAAATCATTTTAATATGTTGATTTATAATCAACGTTGGAAACAGCTGTGCTGCTTAATATTTTTTTGGGACCTGTGATACTTTTTTCAGTATTCTTTGATAAATAAAAAGTTAAAAAGAACAGTTTTATTCAAAATAGAAAAAGAAATAAAAAGTGATAGTAAAGACTCTTATTGTTAGAAAACAATTCTATTTTAAATAAATGCTGTTCTTTTTAACTTTTTATTCATCAAAGAATCAAAGAAAAAAGTATCATAGGTTCCAAAAAAATATTAAGCAGCACAACAGTTTCAACACTGATAATAAATCAGCATATTAGAATGATTTCTGAATGATCATGTGACTCTGAAGACTGGAGCAATGGCTGATGAAAATTCAGTGCTGCGTTACAGAAATAAATTATATTTTAAAGTATACTAAATAGGAAACCAATATTAGAAATAGCAATAATATTTCACAATATTACTGTTTTTTTCTGTATTTTTGATCAAATAAATACAGCTTTGATGAGCATAAGAGACTCCATTAAAAAACATAAAAAAATCTTATGGATCCCAAACTTGCAGTGTATATATTGAATGATTTGAACAGTAGTGTATGTTATGGAAAACAGCACATTAACCACACAGAATATTCTTTTTTTTAAGTGTCTATAAATATCAGAGTTTCATTATGTATCATTAGTATCTAAAAACTAATTTTACTTTGCCATCATTATATCTCCGAGGAGCAGAAGGAGCTGGATGGTAAATACAGCAATGATTCTGTGTGACAGGAAATTAATTTGTGAACGCAACTTCCTCAGGCTCTTGTGAAACATGCGAGTGAACTGATTCAACAAACACTTTGTTTATGTTTGCCTATTGAGGATAAAACTGACAATATTTAATGAGGTCAGCAGCTTTTACTGGTTTACTTGGGTTAAAATGTTGCTGGAGTCCATTAAAGTGAGACTCCTGAGAAGCAAATGCATATAAAAGCATGTTCATCACCAGAGCTACACTCAAAACAAACTCTCCACTCAGCAAACCTGAGAAATATGAGCTCCTGGGCATAAAGGTTTTCATTCATTCAAATGACAAAAAACTCCATAAGACAACTGATAATGCAATAAG
The DNA here is from genome assembly GCA_039654775.1 of Spinibarbus caldwelli. NCBI lineage: Eukaryota > Metazoa > Chordata > Actinopteri > Cypriniformes > Cyprinidae > Spinibarbus > Spinibarbus caldwelli. The sequence goes on from CM077251.1 coordinate 19,257,174, forward strand.
GAAGTTATTATAAGTTCAGTTGAGTTTAAATCTAAAGTCTTCTGAGTGCTTCTCATTGTCTCTCAGTGTCCACCGAAAGTAGCATTGTTTACCTCATTCAAAAAGCATTTCCTTTGTAAGATCTGCAAAACTGGTTCTGACATCAGGTTTTCCACCTGAAGTGGTCATTATATTCCTGTTTATATATACAGGTGCATCTCAATAAATTAGAATGTCGTGGAAATGTTCATTTATTTCATTAATTCAACTCAAATTGTGAAACTCGTGTATTAAATAAATTCAGTGCACACAGACTGAAGTAGTTTTAAAAGTCTTTGGTTCTTTTAATTGTGATGATTTTGGCTCACGTTTAAAAAAAACCCACCAATTCATTATCTCAACAAATAGAATATGGTGACATGCCAATCAGCTAATCAACTCAAAACACCTGCAAAGGTTTCCTGATCCTTCAAAATGGTCTCTCAGTTTGGTTCACTAGGCTACACAATCATGGGGAAGACTGCTGATCTGACAGTTGTCCAGAAGACAATCATTAACACCCTTCACAAGGAGGGTAAGCCACAAACATTCATTGCCAAAGAAGCTGGCTGTTCACAGAGTGCTGTATCCAAGCATGTTAACAGAAAGTTGAGTGGAAGGAAAAAGTGTGGAAGAAAAAGATGCACAACCAACCGAGAGAACCGCAGCCTTATGAGGATTGTCAAGCAAAATTGATTCAAGAATTTGGGTGAACTTCACAAGGAATGGACTGAGGCTGGGGTCAAGGCATCAAGAGCCACCACACACAGACGTGTCAAGGAATTTGGCTACAGTTGTCATATTCCTCTTGTTAAGCCACTCCTGAACCACAGACAACATCAGAGGCGTCTTACCTGGGCTAAGGAGAAGAAGAACTGGACTGTTGCCCAGTGGTCCAAAGTCCTCTTTTCAGATGAGAGCAAGTTTTGTATTTCATTTGGAAACCAAGGTCCTAGAGTCTGGAGGAAGGGTGGAGAAGCTCATAGCCCAAGTTGCTTGAAGTCCAGTGTTAAGTTTCCACAGTCTGTGATGATTTGGGGTGCAATGTCATCTGCTGGTGTTGGTCCATTGTGTTTTTTGAAAATCAAAGTCACTGCACCCGTTTACCAAGACATTTTGGAGCACTTCGTGCTTCCTTCTGCTGACCAGCTTTTTAAAGATGCTGATTTCATTTTCCAGCAGGATTTGGCACCTGCACACACTGCCAAAAGCAGCAAAAGTTGGTTAAATGACCATGGTGTTGGTGTGCTTGACTGGCCAGCAAACTCACCAGACCTGAACCCCATAGAGAATCTATGGATTATTGTCAAGAGGAAAATGAGAAACAAGAGACCAAAAAATGCAGATGAGCTGAAGGCCACTGTCAAAGAAACCTGGGCTTCCATACCACCTCAGCAGTGCCACAAACTGATCACCTCCATGCCACGCCGAATTGAGGCAGTAATTAAAGCAAAAGGAGTCCCTACCAAGTATTGAGTACATATACAGTAAATGAACATACTATCCAGAAGGCCAACAATTCACTAAAAATGTTTTTTTTTTTATTGGTCTTATGAAGTATTCTAATTTGTTGAGATAGAGAATTGGTGGGTTTTTGTTAAATGTGAGCCAAAATCATCACAATTAAAAGAACCAAAGACTTAAACTACTTCAGTCTGTGTGCATTGAATTTATTTAATACACGAGTTTCACAATTTGAGTTGAATTACTGAAATAAATGAACTTTTCCACAACATTCTAATTTATTGAGATACACCTGTATATTATTAAAACTGAGTAAGGGTGCAGAAAACAGACTACATAAAAAATCTAAATAAAAATAATGAATAAAATTAAAATAAAAAGACTGTAATATTTATATGTCAGTATTTATATCTTTATAAACCGTAAAAATAAAAAAGACATTTATATTATATTTAATATGTAATTTATTCCTATGATGGCAAAACTGAATTTTCAGAATCATTACTCCAGTCTTCAGTGTCACATGATCCTTCAGAAATCACTCTAATATGCTGATTTGGTGCTCAGTTACTGTCAATTATTATCCATGTTCAATTATTAATAATTGTTTTTTTAAGTATCACTTTTGAAAAAGGATAATATTTTTGTTGTAACATATACATGTTGGGATTTACATTTTTTCAGGATTTTCTGATGAATAGAAAGTTTAAAAGAACAACATTTATTTGAAACAGAAATCTTCTTTAAAATTATTAATGTCTTTAGTATTAAAAAGTATTTTTCTTTTCTTACTCATCTCATACTTTGACCAGTAATATGTGTATACACATATTTTCCTAGTGGGTGCAGGACACTATAGTTCATTCATATAAGGGAGGACAGCAAAATAAAGTAAACTGTTACATATAATACCCAAAAACTCTTCATACAGTGGACTACCAGTAAAACTGATAAAAAAAAAAAAAATTGGGACCAAAAATTTGATTTGACACTTTGACCTGACCATGTTTTGTTACATACCTTTCTATCAAAGTTACCTGACATTATCAAGATGAATTTGTTCTGACAGTTTAACTCTGAATTCTTGTCATATTTTATTTCCATTTTCTAAACTATAACAAATAAACTGTGATAATGTGAGAAATGTTGATGGTGCCTGAATAAATTTTGGTTTGACTGTATATAATCTATTTGAAAGCACAAATGTGATACGGTCACCAGAGGGAGCAAGAGAGCAGTGTAATCACACTTACCTTAGGCGAAGGGTCACTCTGCTTGAATTTCCCATTCTCTTTGCCGTTTGACTCCAGGTGCTTGGGCTCGTAGCATCGGCCTTCTATAAAGGCTATGTAATCATTATAGGAGCAGGTCGGACCAGCCAAGATCCCCATAAAGTTACAGTTATAACTCAGATACTCCAGCAGACTGGGCATCTTCCTGTACAGCAATCACAAGGACAGAACAACAAGTCACCAAATAAACTGCTTAAGTTTAAATAAATTGTATGATTTGACTAAAAAAAAAAAAAAAAAAAAAAAAAAAAAAAAAAAAAAAAAAAAAACTATACTACAAACATAAGACAGCTTAACAAAGTAACAAAATAATACCTAAAACAACATTAAAGCTGCTGAATTTATTTACATAAAATATATTCATATTTATAATAATAATAATAATAATAATAATAATAATAAAATGTTTGGCTTGGTGGCTTGGTGAGCAGAAGATACTTCTTTAAAAAAAAAACATTAAAAATCTTACTGTCCAAAAACTTTTGACTGGTTGTGTGTGTGTGTGTGTGTGTGTGTGTGTGTGTACGTGTACTTGTACAGCTATCTTTGTGAGGGCCGGTTTGAGTTTTAGACCAAAGGACAAAACGGGACAAAATTGTAAAGTGAGGACATTTTGGCCGGTCCTCACTTTCTGAGACCCCTGTAAAGGCCTGTTTGAGGGTCAAGACTTGGTTTTAGAGGTCAGGTTATAATTGGGTAAAGGGTAGGTTTAGGGTAAGGGTTTGGGTGAGGCACTTAGTTCTGATGGGTAGGGTTAGGGAAGGGAGCTAGAGATTGCATTGTGTCAATGAATGTCCTCACAAAGATAGTTATACAGATCTGAGTGTGTGTGTATATATATATACACACACACACACACACACACATATATATTATACACACACACACTCAAATCTGTATAACTATCTTTGTGAGGACATTCATTGATATATATATATATATATATATATATATATATATATATATATATATATATATATATATATATATATATATATATATATATATATATATATATATAATAATATTATGATTATTGAGGCATAATATATAATATTATGAGATATATACATACATACATACATACACACCAAAAATTTGTAATATTAAAAATTTAACTACATATAGAAGATTTAAATATCTGATTGCTTGTTTTGAACCAGTTCACTGGAATGAACTGTCTGAACAAACTTTGTCTGAATTAGTCTCATTTCTCAAAAACAGTCCAGTAGAATTTTTCCACGCAATGCTAGTAACTGGTAAAGTTACACTTTTTTTTTCTTAAAACAGCTGAGCACCGTTACAGTAGTTAGTCCAGTGGTTAAATATAATCCTATATAGAAGATTTACAACAGGATTACCAGAATTGATCTGACTGCGATTATCTCAACTGTGAATGAATTTGTAGCATATGTAACCAGCACTTTAGCAACGATCAAACATGACACTGTGTCATGTTTGAACAAGAATGCAACTCATACATTATGTAAATGTTGACATATTGCTTAACACTCTGTGACCACAGGACTGAGGGACTATCATTATTCAAAACTGCTCTTACTAACTGCAGGGTGTGACTTCCGAAACCTTCGAATCCTGACGACTTCCTGTGGACGTGGCTTCATGTGATTCAGCGGGAATGTTTAGTTGCTTGGCAACAGCCTTCAGGGCCTGATTGTGAATGATTTGAGTCTGCAAGTGGTATGCTGCTTTTTGAGCACTGCAGAGTAATATTATACTCAAAATGATTGTTATTAAAGAACTCAGCTGTGCTCTCTCTAAGGGGACTAACATACATTTGATCAGTGAGGGGAACTTCGTATCTTGAACCGGCTTTGAAGTTGACTTTCTTTCAAAAGACACAGAAAGTAAATGAGTGATCTCATCTTAACCACAAACATACCTTTCACACATACCTGACTGCAAGATACTTCTGACTGGGCTTTAGGTGCTCCTCCCTCTTCATCAACCCTGTGGGAAAAACACACAAACACAGGCCCGAACTCATCAGACACACTCCCACAAAACACTGTCACTTAGAAACATGTCCAGAAGTTGAGAAACAGATGCAGATCTGTTTGATTATAAAGCAGCAGCACTACTGCAGCAGTGTTGTGGAGTTCTGCGATTCACACTCACCTGCAGAAACAGCAGCTATACTCTGATACAGCAGATATGTGTGAATGAAGCCCATGTGATGATGCAGAAACACACACACTCACCAAGTACAAACAGAAACGAGATCACACATCTGTGCTTATGCACTTAGCGTTTTCAAAGATAAAGGTCAAATAGAATATTGTTTAATTGTATAGGCTTAGTGAAAGCCTGTATAATAAAACATATATTTAAATTATTAGCGCCCATCCAATGGAGTAAAACCATGATAAATGCACATAATAAGAAAATAATGACTACATACATGTTGTAAATAAATACTCCCTCTTTCTCTCTACACCAACTACCATTCAAAAGTTTGAAGTAATATTTTTTTCGAAAAATGAAAGAAAATTGTCAGTAAAGACATATATAAAAAGATTTCTATTAATCCTGTCCCTTCTGTATTATCTCTAGCATTTGACATAATTAAAATAAGTGGTAAAAAATAAATAAATAATAATAAAACAATTAGTAAATAATCAGTAATACATTAAATAATTAAACATTATTTTAAATGAAGAATAATTACACATTAAGTTCAAAGTAGCCTATACTTCGTTTTTGTATGCATACGCTAGTAAAAGCCTTTCAAAATAGGGATGCTCATTTTAACTGGTTAACCGTTAACTGACCGTGAGAATTTTGACCAATTAATACAATCAGTTAACAGCGCCAGCGCAATCACTTGAATTTTTTCCTTCTAACAGTGGAAGCAACTACACCTTTAAAGATAATCGGATTTGTGAAATGTTTGCTTTTATTTGTGTGCATTCACAAAAAAAAAACAAATCTTTGAGCTTTTGTAAAATAGGCCTAAAGAAAAATAGGATGCCGCTTTCTGCCGTCTTTCCTTTCGGGCAGCACAAAAATGAACCGAAACTCTGCATTCTAGGCTACTTGCTGCACAGTTTTCTCTTTTGTTTTCTTAATTTATTATTTAACTAAAAATATATTTCTCATATAGGGCTATTTATTCGTAAGGCTATATATATTCTCCGCTCGTAGAAGCGCTGCAGGTGCGTGATGTGATATGATATGACCATGTGAATCCTCATGTTGTGTTGTTTGCTTCTTTTTGCGCATGTAAAATTAATCCACGGAAAACAAATGCTAGTATTTTTAACGGGCCACAGACACTTATCCTTTCTAATTTAATTCAATTTTAATTTAAAATAATCTTGTCAGTTAACGGATAATAATCAGCTAATGAGTGTAGGTTGTCGGTTAGGAGAAATAACCGAAATGAACACCCCTATTTCAAAGTATGCTCCATTTGATAGTGTGCACAAACACAGGCGGTTAGCACGTGCGCCCAGTGTCTGCCCTTTTTTTCCCCTAGAAGTTATGACTGATAAAATCTTTGTACTCTTTCAAACTAAAGTTGCAGTTATCTCATGAGCGTCTCACACAAGCTTTTGCCAATGCAGGAGTCTGTTGTTGCAGACTCCTTTATTTGTTGTTCAACAAAAACAACAACAGCTCAGGTCAGTTGTGAAGCAACTGATTAGTGCAAAAATTCAATGCACATGTGCGACCAGCGCATACAAAGAATGTGGGGTTACAAAAATCGGGTGGTGTGCATACAGTACACGCATACTGTTCTGGTAATGGAAGTACTTCAGGCTTTAATCTGCTTCGTTTGCCAAAGTATCAGAGTGCCACACTTTCAGTCCGAGTTTAGTTCTCCATAAAGTGGTGGAGGGAGAAGACTATTATATAACTTCATTAAAACACATGGATTAATATGTCATGTGTGTTGTCTGCAGCAGAGCAGGGCATGCAGAGCTAACGGCAAGTCATGCGGAGGCAGCTCAAAAGTGCTGGGCTGCAGTTTCGCCAGCTGTTCTTTGAGCTATTGCTTCAGAGAAATGGGATGTGCTCTCTTAATCTTCCCATAAACCCTGTTAAAGGAAACGTGGTGACTGTGATGCTACTTCTGTTTGACTCAGTCACATATCACTGCGATTAGTTCTTTGGTTGACTAAGTATCTAAAAACTATGCTGTGCAATTGTGTGTAATCTAGTTTGCTTATCGGTTGCCTTGTTTACATGGGAGATTTGCCAGTCGTTGATAAAACTAGAGTGGTTTCTCTTGGGTTCCTGCCATCACATTTCCTCTGATGCTCATTCCTTTGTCCTTAAACAGATAGTTCACCCCAAAAATGAAAAATTTGTCAATATTAACTCCTCATTTCTTTCCAAACCACTTTGAGTTTCTTTCTTATGTGGAAAACAAAAGAAGATATTTGAAAGAAAGTCCGAGCTGCTCTTTTCCAACCAATTAAAATAAATGGTGTACAGCGGCTGTCAAGGTCAAAAGGTCAAAGGATATATAGTAGCTTTATGTGAGGAAAAAAAAAAAAAAATCTTAATTTAAAATAATTTTAATCAATTAATTTTAATTGACAATACAGTAAAGGCAGTAATTTTGTGAAATATTATCATTGAAAATAACTTTGTTTAATAATTTATTTCTGTGATGCAAAGCTGATTTTTAAGCATCATTACTCCAGTCTTCAGTGTCACATGATCCTTCAGAAATCATTCTAATATGCTGATATTTTTTCAAAATTTCTCAGGATTCCTTGATGAATATAAAGATCAATAGAGCATTTATTTGAAATAGAAACTTTTTGTAACATTATAAATATCCTTACTGTCACTTCTGATGAAATTAATTTGTCCTTGCTGAATAAAAGTATTTTTTTTTTAAATCTCATTAATGGTGGTGTATATTCCAATATGGTGTGATAAAATAATGACAGAAATTTTCATTTTAGGTGATCTGTCCCTTTAACACACTCATTTGAAGGGAGGTCCATTAATCTGGAAATGATCATCATTCTCTTTTATCAATGATCCAGATCACCCAAAAATGATGTGGAGATGCAGCACAATCAGTATCTTATTAAACAGATTTCACCAAGTTGCATAACAAGCCGTATAGTGTGTTGGATGAGGTAAGTGCGGTCTATGAAGTGAAACATCCAGCTGGCAGCCCAAACTACTTTGGCCCACTCACTGGAGTACAGCGCCAGCAGTGGTATAAATCAATGGCATACGAGGACGTGGTGTAGCAGCAGGGTTTAACAGCCCTTATGTAATTCCTAGAGCCTCTAACATGGGCACAGACAGAAACAATGGAGCTCTAGAAAGATTTCAGGTAGAAATCATGCCAGTTTTATAATATCATTCATTACTGAGGCTTTTCCACCATGAAAACTTAAGAGAAGAAGATGGGAATTGGATTAATAAAACTGTTACATACCATCATGAATCTCAAAGGCTAAACTTGTGATCTTCTGTGTGATGACCATCATAGGCCTAAAGGGAGAAATGGAAAAGGAAAGTGTGGGTATGTGAGAGAGATCATGTTTAAACCTGATATTGAGTCTGTTGGATCCACGTGTACGTAAGAGTTTCTTCTTCTATCAAACCAAGCCCTTCAACATTTATTATTTATACAGTTGCATCTCCACAGTTTCTAAAGGGTCGAGTTCACCTTGGTGTAGCTCTTATGTCTAACCTGCTTGAAGGATGAGCTATGATTCTGATCTGCTTTGATCCTGAGGTAAAACTAGCACTTACATACTTGCCCCTTGGCTGCAGTTAACATGTATATTTCATTGAATGAGAGCTGGAGTCTCAATGCAGTGCAGAATGAAGCTTAATGCATGCATATTTTAGTTCTGAGATTACTGCAAAGCAGAATATGTACACTGATTTTTTTTTTTTAAACTTCTGTTTAGTCTATAGGTGACGAGATATTTTGAGGTGCACGCATGAGGCATCTTTTCACAACAAAGGAAATCAACATAAAACACCAATACTTAATACGATTAGGACTTTTTAGTTTAGTTTTCTAATTTATTTTCAATTTGTCCTTTGAATTTAGTTTGTTTTTGGTAGTTTTCACTATACCATTTTTAGTTTAGTTTCAGTATGTTCAATGTTTTCTAGTTTAAATTTATTCAATTTTGGTTTTATTTGAACGTTATTATAGTTTTAGTATTTAATAGCCTTTAAAAGTTATACACTACTGTGCAAAATTTTAGGTCAAGGTTTTTTATTTTTTTTTTATGTTTCTGAAAAGTCTCTAATGCTCACCAAGGCTGCATTTATTTGATCAAAATACTATATAAACAGTAATAGTGTAATAGTTTAAGAATTTAAAATAACCGTTTTGTGTTTTCTAATTTTGTGTAAAGTATGATACTTTTTTTCAGGATTCTTTGATGAATAGAAAGTTCAAAAGAACAGCATTTAATTGAAATAGAAATATTAAAGTCTTTACTGTCACTTTTTATCAATTTAATGCATCCTTGCTGAAAAAGTATTAATTTCTTTCAAATAATAATAAAAAAAATCCTTACTGACCCCAAACATTTGAAGATTAGTGTAAAATAAGCTAAATTAAACTAGCATAATTAAATGATTTAATTTCTCAGCCTAGTGTTATTGCTTTAGTGACAGTATCATGTTTAATGCAGGTGCCATTTATAATACACATACTAAAATTAATTTATATTTTATAGTTATTTCTTTTTCACTTGTGTTAGTTTTGAAATAAACGAAAATGTATTTTAGTTTAGCCTGCTTTTCACAGTCAGTCTTTATTTTTATTCCAGTTGGCAAAATCATTTTCATTCAGTTTTAAAGGAAATTATGCTGATTCCAGTGCAAAATAACTTACCCAGTGAAGTCTGCTGAGTACATGGCGTAGTCAAACACATAGACTCTTGTGACCTGGCAGAAACTGAGATATCCCAGCGTAACCACAAAGCAGTATCTATGGAAAAAAATTGCAAAAGAGGGATAAACTTAAAAACACTGAATGGAAAACAAAAAAGACTGTTTGGTACAAAATACCACATACTACTCCATTTCAGCAGTATGTATGTTGCGGTCACTATGCAAATGCTACATATGCAAAATGTGAAGTATACATACAACAAACCACACTGTGTGAAATACTGTATCCCAAAAGACAAAAGAACAGCAAAACTAGTCAAATACATTATTTAAATAAAAAAATATATTTCATTAGTATATTCTCTCTCTCTCTCTCTCTTTTTTTTTTTTTTTTGGTTAATTTAAATGCAATAAGAAATGTTAATTATCCGCTCAAACATATTTAGCAAGAGCCGCCGCCTATCTTAAAAAAATAAAAAAAATAAAAAAAAATCACCCGAACCCCTACTTTGCAGGAAACCGCTCACATTTGATATCTGATATTATACATGATAATTCATGCAAGCGATTTGCATACTACAACAAATTTGCAATTGAAGAGGGAGTGATCAAGGCTGCTCTGTACCATCGCTGCCTAAAGCGGCATGTTAGAACAACACTATCAGACTCAAGCCATAATTTCAACTCGGCTTATTGACTTCATCCCACAAGCTGATAAGGATCGCTCTTTTATTCAGAATATTAACCATCAAAAGGGAGATGACAGTCACTAAAAGTTATCAAAGACTCACTGAATTTCAGCAGGGCCTCAGTTTGAGGCAAAAGCCTTTAAATCTTCTCCTACTATCAGTTGCACAACGTTTGGTATGTCAGACTTCAAGTTTCTGACTCAAACAGCCAAGTCCCCCGATTCCTCACTAGGCAACAGTGGGCAAATTCTTGGCATTCTAGTTTCTGTCTTCGCCTCTAACAAAGCTGCTGTAACATGTCTACAGTCCCACTCGTAGTATTCAGAGGCGGTGCATGCTCCTATCTCAACACTAGGCCCTTCATCAGGGCTATGAGTAGCACTGTGTAAACTATGAAGACCTTCTTCTGTTCAAGCGCTCTGTAGGATGATTGTGTGGAGGTTGTTTTCTGGTTGTACAAGTAACATCGTACAGTTAGGAGATGGACTGTGATGAAGAATGGTAGTGGGTCAGTCAGTTTACTTAAAGGAACATATGCATCCCAAATCTTATTGACACCTCGCAAAGACCCGCAAAAAATACATAGCGGAGAAAAGAGGACACTGACAACGCGCCAACAGACAAGAAAGAGCAGATTACATTTGCTATTAAACAAAGTATTAGCTTTTAAATTTTGTCATTTTGTAAGAAATTCAAACAATAACAAAATAGTTGATGTTCTCTTTTGACTTGTTCAGTAATAATGAATTCCAAGGTAATGGATGTAAATTATAACGCTAACATGCACACGCAAACAGTACGTGACAAGGGGCTCCTGTATTATCATTTTACGATGTGGTAGGACATCTCAACACTGGTGCTGTTTTAATGCATGCACAAAATTATGCAAATTCAGATGTTGCCTAAGCTGTCATTAGCTATGTTTCCATCATCCTGTTTTTATGTGCATTTTGAAGTATCGCATCAGAGTGATGGAAACAACAAATTTTGAACAAAAATAAATAAATAAATAATAATAATAATAAAAAAAATTCCCTTAATTTGCTACAAAGTTTTCACGCTCACTTGAGGTGGTTTTCGACTTGTGCGAAAGAGAGTTAATGCGAATAATGAGAGATGGAAACACATTTACCGAATAAATTCCTCCAGGCACATCAAAAAACCTTTATTATACTACGGGGCCATTGAATGCTTGAATCTGATTGGCTGACGAACATTCTAAGGTGTGCAATTATTTTCAGGGAAACGCACGGCGAACGTACTTCCAGGCAGCTCTTGACCGCATTACATGTCCGTATCACTTCGCCAAATGATTTCAGTTATTTCAAAACATAACAACAGCAAAATAACCCAAACCCACAATGACACTGGCCAAACACATAAATATAGTAAGCAACGGGATAAAAATGACAGATCATTTTCATGTTTTGCAACAAAATTACGTTTTATTATGTATGTAAAGCACATACTCCTCCCTTACAGACACACAGTTTACACACATGGAAACATACGCGCTAATGTTAGCGTTACTCTGACGACTTTGTCAGTAAATAGTTTAGCAACTTAAAAGTACATGACATTTCTCACAAGCAAAGCGAGGTAACAATGGAGCTGTATGTGAAGAAAATGAATTTAAAGTTTCACTAGTAGGGACACTGCTGCCGAACACTTTTGAGAGACAGACTCAGAGAGGTAGGCTAATTCATACACGCTCAATCTCTCTCTTTCTCTCCGTTTCTCTCCCTCTCTCTCATAACTTAGTTATTAGCTGCATTTGTCTGCTATCAACGGCTCAAGCCTCAGTTACTAGGTCTAAAATGGCGTTTTGGAATTAGCAACGGAGGCGTTGGATGAGATGCCAAAGAAATAATCCTACTCACAATAGCGTTTTAAGTACAAAAACCGGACGAATCCCTTGAAATATATCATCTGATCGATGGCTTGAGGTGTGGCAACCGTAGTATAAGTGGAATAATTGACTCCGGGCCTTTGAATTATTAGAAAAATAATGCACACCCGAGGTGTAAAGTCATTATTTTTGTTTTCTTTGCACACAAAAAGTATTCTTGTAGCTTCATAAAATTACGGTTTAACATGGACTATTTTAAGGATGTGCTTACTACCTTTCTGGGCCTTGAATGTGTCAGTTGCATTGCTGTCTATGAAGGGTCAGAAAGCTCTTGGATTTCATCCAAAATATCTTAATTTGTGTTCCAAAGACAAACGAAGGTCTTACAGGTTTGGAACGACATGAGGGTGAGTATTTAATGACAGAATTTTCATTTTTGGGTGAACTATCCCTTTAACAGTCAGAAAAATGTTATGTAACAAAACAATGGGTGAGAATGAAACAGAATTTAGCTTTACTTCTCAATGTAGTCATTTCCCTAGTGAGTACTGTCAATAGTAATCATGGAGACAGGACAACCCCAGCAACAAACCAGAAACAAATATACAGTGAGGAGTTGCCAGTCATACATCAAAACTGGTGCCAAAAAAGTGTTCTGTGCTCACAAAGCTTTTTCACAATCACACTGGCTTTCAGCAAAACAAGAAAAAACAAAACCACTTTATATTTAAATTAATACAATTATTACATTTTTAGTAAATAAATATACACAGAAAATCTAAAAGAATTTAATCTCTCTGTACTGTCTTTGCTAGAGAGCATAATCTGATATTGCGCTTTTCAAGGACTCAAACACTACAGTAGCCCTTCTATAAACATACATTTACACTATTCATCTCTAATAAGACAGACAAGAGCTCCAGTGACCTGTGATGAGGGCAGCTCGCGCTCTCTCTCGCTCTCTCTCGCTCTCTCTTTCTCCCTCTCTCTCTCTCTCACACACACACACACGCCACACACTCTCTCCTGGCTCTACTTTCATTTGGCAATAACCACCATACAGTCTCAAGATGATAATTTATAAAGGTGAGACACAGAGGTGAGGTGTTCTCAGCAGCTGTTAGATGGGGTCTCATCTACACCATAAAACCCTTCTCTCACATGCCTGAGTGGAAACATATTAAAGCAATAAATCACATCATAAAAGTGTAATTTTTAATGAAACTGAGGACAATCACACCATTGTTCAATAGAACAAGACCTGAGAGAGCAACCTTCCTCCAAATCTCTTTAACTCTGAGTTTTACAGGGTGGTGTTGTGTCGTGTATGATTTCAGGAATTTCACATGGGGCTGAATTTGAAAGCAAGACCTCTGTGTGAACATTTACCATACTCCATTTAATCTGTAAAGAGTCTTCTTGAAGTTTTCTGAACTTCACAGTAATGCTCATAGAAACAAGCTGTCAAAAAATATACATCCAAAACAGCTATAAAGGTACATTCAGGCCTACAGTAAGGTTGCCAAGTTGCTGTATGTGCTTTAAAGTTGTTTGCTAGTAGGAGTTTATACTGGACTACAGTATCCAACTCTATCAGGAGGCAGATCACGTGAATGTCACTGTCTGCTATCTTATTGGCTGACTTTCAAAACAACTTGATTTCCATTCATGTCATATAGGTTATTGATATACGCTAAATGGTAGCCAAATAATCATTTAGGTGTTGTTTTATGCTACAGTTGTAGGTATTGCAGTCTTTTTAAAATTATGCCAGTATAACAGCAAATTAAAGCCAGTTGTAGTTGATATAATAAAGATTATGGCAATATTAGTGTTACCACTGGAATACATCAAATCAAATATAATCCTGCCCAATACAATACCATTCAAAAATTTGGGGTTTGTAAGATTGTTTTTATTTATTTTACATCCCTTATGTTTACCAAGATTGCATTTATTTGATCAAAATACAATAAATCTGCAATACTGTGAAATACCACAATTTTAGTTTCTATTTTACATAACATTTTAAAAATGTACTGTATTCCTGTGCTGATGCATCTGTCGAAAAACATCTCTTATTATTATCAACTGAAAACAGCTGTGCTGATTATTATTCTTTTTTGGGGAAACTGTGATACCTTTTTTTCAAGATTCTTTGATGAATAAAAAATTCAAAAGAACAACATTTATTAAAAAAAAAAAAAATTAACATTATAAAATGTCTCTACTGTCACTTTTGATCAATTGAATGCATTCTTACTGGAAAAAAGTATATATATATATTTTTTAAATTAATAAATAAAAATGTTACTGACCCTAAAATGTTGAATGATAGTGTATATAAGCCTTAAAGTTACAGTAGCAAAGACAGTAAAAAACAAAAAACATTTGAGATGAATTTCCATAAATTGGTCAAAAAAAAAAAAGTTACCGCTGCCACAGAATAGCCAACAAGTTATCATGAATCCAAGTATGTTGGCTATAAAGCCAGAAAAAGGACAGAGTATACAATATCCAGTTTTTTTTTTTTGTATAATGATGTGTTTGCATTATCACTTTAGCAGCTAATCTATGCTGTTTTATGTTTTATTGGCAGTCTGACTAAATAACTTCAGGTAATAAACCAGTTAAGTAATCTGAGCCTCTCAAAAGAGATCCTCATGCCCTTTCTGCAAACACACACACACACACACACACACACACACACATATCTTGCATTCTTTATCGGTTTTCCACCCCTGTTTTTCAATTTCCCTTCATCCTTTGCTTTGCCCTCACATCTCCCCTGAGCAGTGGAGCATGGCATCACTCTATTACCAACTGATCGTCTCCTGGAGTTTCAAAAGGTCTGTTTTGTAGCACTGCATCCCTAATGTGCTCTCTGTGTTCACTGCAGGGAACCGGGCTGGTCTATATCTCTATCAACCTACAGGACTCCTGCACAAATTCATCTTATCAGTCTTCAATAGTATAGAAGTTGCTGCTTTTTACTTTCTTACAAGAGAAGAACAATCAGCAAAGAGAAAAACTAATTTCTTAATAATCAGTGCAAACTACAGATTACAGTGAACTGTCTGTCACACCCAATATGAAGTGTTCATAGTACAAAAAGCACTGTTTCAAAGTCTAGTTTGTTTAGTAATCAGTAGTTAAATAATCAGTCCAGTAGCTTAAAAGAATATTCTGGGTTCAATCCATCAGATTGTAAAAAAAAAAAAAAACGATATAATGTTAATATACTCATCTATATGAACTGTCAAAATCAAAGATTTTTACATTAAAAGCATTAAAATACAAAAAGCAAACACAAAACCCCATCAGAGTGACACACATCAAACTAAAATAATGCAATAAACATTAACTAACATAAAATGTAATAAAAATCAACAAAAAATTTTTATACAAAATATAATGTGTGATGTGTCATGCAGGAACTTTTGGTATTTTTTTTTTTTTACCCATTATAAGGAAATATTCACAATTTTTACTCAAAAACCATACATATATTATTTTACAGTAAAATTACATATAATGCAATTTTTTTACCGTTTCCCACTATATATGGTAAGATAACTTATTTAACCAATTAACACGTTTTTATTGTAGGTTGTTAGCTTTTTTTCCGCATAAACTACAAACATTTTTTACAGTGTATGTCTTTTTTTTCGTATCCTTGCCATTATGTCTTTACGTTCATGACAGAAGTTGATCAATTTACAGTAACTTCATATAAACAAATTTGGTAAGTAGGAATGCAGCATTAAATACGATATTAGGAAATCAATATTAAATTTCTGACCGAAATTTTTAATTATAGCCAAAAACGATAAATGACACTGACAGATATTAAAATTCTATTCTATTATGTTTAAATCTACTTGATCTCATGACGAAAAAACGTACCAGTGGGAACTTTTTGTAAGACGCGAAATACGGACCAGTAATTACATATCACTGCAGTTTCCAACAGAAATTAACACTAGAGGTGTTACAGAGGTGTACAGCTCAATATTTTTCGCTTTCCGGACGTAACAAGCGCTATAGTTCAACCGGCACGGAATTGGACTTAGAATGCAGAATCCTTGGGTACGAATTCCGTCAAAAACATGACTCACGATGAAAGAACTGAAAGATAAGAGATTGAAAAACAAGCTAAAACGGCATGCTTGCGATCACGTTTTTATGCCACATTCGCTTTTGTTCATACTATCGGGTAGGTTTAGGTGTAGTGCAGATGGTACGTAATTTTAACGTTATAGCATTTCACATCGAATATGTCACGAAACAAATGGAGGTACGTATTTTGTGTCTTGCGAAAAAGTTTAAAAAGGTACATTTTCGTCATGAGATCAGGTTGGTTTAAATAGAAAATGAAACACTAAAAACACACACAAAAACTAAAATTCTACAAGTGAATTTAAGAACCACACCACAATGTACAGTATGAGAGTTTCTAAAGATTATCGTTTAACATTTAACCGGGTTATTAAATTGCTAGTGTTTTTAGCCATTAATTAAATGTGAGCATTAGATGATTTGTTTTTTATGAGGAGATTATTTTTTTCGGAGGTAAACGTGAGGTGGTAAACGTACACACCTGTTCTGTGCTTTTAGTATACGTGGAGTTAAAACTCCTTGTCTGATAATTACGCAGTTATGCAAACATCTGGGCAGGAGGCCGAGGTTCAACTTGTCATCATGACCTTTTCAACTAGCCGAAGTTCACAAATCATGCTGGCAGGACTTCTGACTGGCCGTTCTTATGTATGTGCCAAGGTCGGGTGACCCAGCACAGATGACCTACACTTATCTAAATCTCTGGAATTCGACCATATATAATGAAATAGTTTTCTTGGGTCATATTGTGTTAGTATGCACTTGTGTAGGTTGTTGGTTTGAATAGCAATCACTATCGAGCACTGGTTATTTTTGATGCCGCCCCAAGCTGCAGTGCACACCACATGGTCCAGCACATTTATTCATCTGACCCCAGATCAGAGGGAGCCGTCACTCAGCATGCGACTTATGGAAGCAATGATGAAAACAGACGCTCCTTCGTTCCCCTGGGCTGTTTACTGATAAGAATTAAATGGATCGGTGAGAGTGGTATGGATTAATATTCAACAAGCCAATTGTAGGGCTAGATGAATAATACTGTATATGGTGAACTGGATGGCAGTAGCTTGTTGAGAATTCTGGAACATGTTCCAATGTCATAACACATTTTTGATTTGACATAACGTTGTTCTTGTTACTGGAAGCAGGGTGGTTTGATGGTGCAGAGGATTGGGAAGTCAGTACTCACTTGTGCATGTGTTCCACACCTGTGAAGATCATAACGCCGTAAGCAAGACCGCTCTGTACCAGAAAGTGTAAGGCATACCTGAAATGAAGCACAAGGAGAAGAGGATACCAATGAGAGGAATATATAACTTTATTAAAATGTGTCTTATTTTTTAAACTTAAAAAATAAGGCTGTCATTTTGAACAGGAAAGAAATGTGTTGCTGAATAAGATAAGATAGACAATTCCATACAGGTCATGTACATTTTTTATTTTGCATTTTTTTTAAAAATGAGTTTTTATTCGAGGAGTCACGTGACGTGCTCATGAACCTAGTCGCACTTGAGTAGAGCTCCATATGTTTGGCCCCTTTTTGCTGATTTTTGTTTCTTGTTTTGTTTTAAGTTTTATTCATTAATAATACTTTCCCTGATGGCACACAATCGGAAACAGCAGGAGTTGTCTCCGTCGGCTTCTCCGATTAAGAAGAAATCCAAGGCACCGACCACGAGCGATATGGTGGACAAGATGGCGAACACTGTTACACACTTGGAGGACATTCTAAGAACCGAGTTGACGGCGATGCGGAATGAGTTCGCTTCTCACATGTCAGTTGTTCAGTCGCTATGCTCTAAATTGGATCTTCTTACAGGGGAGATGAGAGAACAAAAGAAAGCTGTCGCAGATCACGATAGGCATGTAGTCTCGCTCGAGCAACAGGTTGTGGACTTACAGGATCGCAATATGCGCAGCAATCTGCATCTGGTTGGATTGCCTGAAGGTTCCGAAAAGGGCGACCCTATGGGCTTTTTGAAAAGATCGCTACCGACGTGGCTCCCGTCTCTGGCGGGCAAAGAGATTGAAGTGGAGTGAGCACATCGCGTGTACACAAGGCTCTCCTCAGATCGCGCTAAACCACGGGTTTTCATCTTTAAACTGTTGCGGTACACGGACAGGGTCAGGGAGCTCATTTTGCGGGCCGCCAGACTTCACGCCCTGGTGAAAACATCTGACGGAACAACGCTGTCTTTCTTTCCAGATTTTTCTCCGGTCACCGCAAAAAGAAGTGCATTTGCGCCAATTAGGAAGGAAATGAGAGAAACTGGCATCCAGAATTTTCTTCTTTATCCTGCAACGCTGAAGGTCATTCTCAATCAAGGTGAACCTAAAATGCTACACTCCCCAGAAGCAAGAGTTTTTCTCAGATCCCATTCATCCACCAACTCTCACTGAGCTTCAGCTGGACATTTGCTGTCTAATCAGAGAAGAGATGCTCTAAATGGTTAGGTGACTGGCTCTTTCACTGTTCACTTTAATGTTCACTTCTTAATTCATAGTTACTAGAAGCTTTCATTGTGCGTACAGTATCACTTACTGATTATGATGTTATTTTATTTGTTTTAGTTGTATTCCATCTCTCTTTTTTTTTTCTTTTTTTTATAAATAGAGATAATACCTAGTCAATATGTGATTATGGGGCCAATGTTGGTGCTTCAGTAATGTGCGGGTTTTTGTTGACGCCACGGATCATATTAAGGGGTGCTGGCAGATCAAGGTTTGTTCTTGGTTTGATCTGCAATAGTTCATGGGAATGTGTTTATGTTTTTTTTGAATAGTGACGGGAAGGGTGGGAGTGGGGAGTGGTTTAATGGTAGACTCAACTGGTTTTATTTTCAAACTTGTATTTTGTCTTATTATGCAGTAATTCTCTTCGATACCTATGACTGACCTTAATATTCTGAGTTGTAATATTAATGGCCTAAATGGCCCTCAAAAACGTACATGTTTTCTGCATTTTTGCGAAGAAAGATTGATATAGTGTTAGTTCAAGAATCCCATTTGAAAGAGGAGGATATACACAGGCGAAATAAGTTTTATGAAGTGGTGTCTCACTCATCTTCGGATACTAAAACCAAGGGTGTCCTAATATTGGTGCGGAGGACTTCAAATATTACTATTTTAGATAAAGGTTGTGATACAGACGGTAGAATAACACATATAAAAACAATAGTGGAGAATAGGAATATTGTACTTCTTTCAGTTTATGCCCCTTGTACTCCTGACCCTACCTTTTTCTCTGTTATGTCAACCTATCTCTTGAAATTCTCGGATTTTGAAATTGTATTGGGTGCAGATACGAATTCTGTAATGTCGCATTTCCTAGATAGATCTGGACCAAAGGAATCACACTCACAAGCTTTTTGTTCAGACAAACTTCGGCAATGTGTAACCTCATCCTCATTGGTGGATAGTTGGTGTTTATTAAATCCTTCTGCTAAGTCTTTCACTTTCTTTTCTGCTACTCATAAATCCTATTCACGAATCGACTATATTTTCATTTTTACTTCTTTATCTTCAGCTGTTCGTGATGCCGATATCAGTTCCTTATCTCTGTCGGATCATGATGGAAATTTGTGCAGATTATCTTTGATCCCTCGGCCATCTCGTGCCATGAGATGGCGATTTAACCCTAAATTGTTACAGGACGAAAACTTTTGCAGTCAATTCAGAAATAAATTTGCTGAGTTTATTGAAATTAACCAAGGTTCAGTGGATGATCCGCGAACACTTTGGAATGCAGTTAAAGGATTTATAAGGAATAATTGAATTTCATATGCCTCTTTCCTTCAGAAAAACCGACACAAATAGATAGTTGAATTGGAATCACAGCTCCAGAATGTGACTAGAGATAATCAACGTTGTTTGTCAGACAATACACTCAGTAAAATCATAGCAGTTAGGTCCAAACTCAATTCATTACTGAGCTCCAGGGCAGAATTCCTGATTCAAAGATCCAAGCAGAATTACTATTTTCAAGGGAGTAGACCAAGCCACCTTTTAGCTCTAAGATTACGCAACAGTGAAAAGTTTGCTAATATTTCAGCAGTAAAATCTCAATCTGGACTCATTATGACAGACCCAAAAGACATTTATATCGCCTTCCACTCTTTTTACTCTAACCTCACTTCTTCTGCTGATGGTGACCCTGACTCTTTTGCATCTTTTCTGTCCAACCTTGATTTACCTAGGCTGTCAGATATACGGAATACCTGGCTGAACCGATAACTCTTCAGGAGCTGGAGTCAGCAATCCGATCTATGAACAAGGGCAAATTTAGGCCCCCTCATGTTAGATATGATACATTTTTCAGTTACTCAAGGCTCATTTCACCCATCTATTAATTTAGCAGTTATTTCTCTCTTGTTAAAAAAAGATAAAGATCCGACTTCCTGTTCTAGTTACCGGCCACTTTCTTTGATAGGGACTGATGTTAGTACTTCAGCATATAATTTATCTCGTCGTCTAGAGAAATGTATGAATAGGCTAGCTCATTATGACCAAACAGGATTTATTAAATCTCGCTCAGCTTCAGATAACTTACACAGGTTATATCATATTATTAATTCAACAAATAGTTCGTCCTCCCCTTGCGCAGTATTATCTCTAGATGCGATGAAAGCTTTCAACCAGCTAGAATGGAACTATTTATGGGCGGTTCTACAGCATCTGGGTCTAGGATCGAGTTTCATAAATATGATAAAAGTTCTGTACGCCAATCCAGCAGCCACTGTTCTCACAGGTGCTGTTCGCTCTAACCCATTCTTTATACATCGAGGTACTCGTCAGGGTTGCCCGCCTTCTCCTCTGTTATTTGCCCTATCTTTGGAACCCTTAGCTCAAGCGGTCCGACAATCTGAAACTATTTCTCTCATAATTATACGGAATACTCATCATCATATTTCTTTGTTTGCTGACAATATCTTATTGTTTTTGGAGAAGCCGTCACATTCTATTCCTCGTGTTGAATTTATTTGACCATTTTGGATCTCTCTCTGGGTTTAAAATTAATTGGAGTAAGTCATGTCTACTTCCCCTCAATTCTAAAATTGATTCCATGTCCCTTTCTATATCTATTCCATTGGTTCAAAACTTTAAGTACTTCGGGATAGATGTTTTTCCTTCCCTGCAGGAAATCGTCTCAAAAAACTATAAAAGTATTCTAGCCAAAGTATCCTTACATTTGGCAAATTGGTCTCGTCTTCCTACTTTTCAGGCTCGTATATCGGTGATTAAAATGAATGTTCTCCCACGTATTAATTTCTTTTCTTCCATGACTCCTCTCGCTCCACCGGTTGGCTACTGGAACAAACTTGATGCATGTGTCTCACGGTATATATGGGATGGGAAATGTCCTCGTATTAAACTGACTACCTTACAACGATGTAGATTAGATGGAGGTCTTTCTTTCGCCAATTTCAGACTGTATGCTCAAGCCTTTTCCCTCAGCCCTTTATCAGTTTGGTTTGATCCTGACGCTTCGGTGTCTTGGAGAGCAATTGAGGAATCTATTGTTTAGCCGTATAAATTGAAGTATCTTGTCTTTTCGGGGATTCCGCTTAGGCAGTGTAAATCTCGGTTTGGTCCCATTGTAACCCACCTCTTCTCCACATGGAGGGATGTTGAAAGACGTTCACAACTAGTTACAATATGGCATAGGCATTCGCCTATTTTTCACAATAATAATTTTGTCAGGCAGTACTCCATTTCATTGTCCACAATGGACTCATAATAAAGTAAACACTCTGGGAGATATCTATGATGATAGTGGTTTAAAATCCTTCCAGAAACTCAAAACTCAATATAATCTGCCAGGCATCTCCTTTTTTATGTATTGCGCATTAGATTGGCCCTACGGGTGCATGGGGTGCCTTGGAACTCTCAACTGCCTGTTCACCCTTTACACAAACTAATCCTTCCTTCTGAGGGATCTCCCTCCTCTGCTTCAGTCATCTATCTCTTTCTTCTGGAGCATTCATACAAACCTTTATCTATTACAACTGTTTGGGCTAAGGATCTTAATGAGGATGTGCGTGTTTTAATTTTCGGATCAGGTATGGGGTATGTTTAAATTGTCTTCTAAAAACCCTAATCACCAAATGATTCATTGGAAATTGCTGCATAGGGTTTACTTGACTCCAATGAAATGTTTTTATATGAATCTGTCGTCTTCTCCTAAGTGTAATCTCTGTTTGCAAGGATCTTTAGGCACGTTTTTGTATTTTTTTTTTTTTTTTTGAGAGTGCCCCTCTCTCTCACCTTTTTGGACTCAGCTCTCACAGGACCTATCATATTTGTTGGGTACTGAGATATGTTTGACTCCGCACCATTTTTTCATGAATGACTTTTGGGACTTCATCTTGTCCGTCCAACAAAGATGTTTATTGTTAGCTGCTCTCACAGCAGCAAAAAAATTGCTTGTCAACCGTTGGAATCCTCCTCACACAATGGACAGACGAACCTGGACTGTGTATTTGTTGGGCATCATCTCGATGGAACTCTCAACTTCTCGTATACATGGATCTAATGTGAAAACTGTAAATTTATGGCATTCAGCCTTTAATTTTGTGTCATATTTCTAAAATCTCTGTAAAAATAATTTTATTATTTATCTATTAATATTAATTTATTTTCTTCTTATTATTATTATTTACTCTATTTATATATTAATTTTATTTTTATGTATGTATGTATGTATGTATGTATGTATTTATTTATTTATTTATTTATTTATTTATTTATTTATTTATTTATTTATTTATTAATTAATTAATTAATTAATTAATTAAGTCTACCAGAGGGTGGGATGGGTTGGGGTGGGTTCTGAATTTGCACAGTTGCTTTTTGTTTTTTGCTGCTGTTCCCAGAGGAAAATGTAATAAAAAGTTGTTAACCAAAAAATTAATTAATTAATTTTTTATTTAATAGTTTCTGTCCATGAAAATGATCTAACTATGGCTGCATGTATATGTGTGTATATTTTATATATATATATATATATATATATATATATATATATATATATATATATATATACACACATATATACACATATATACACATACATATATATACATACACATATACATATATATACATACACATATACATATATATACATACACATATACATATATATACATACACATATACATATATATACATACACATATACATATATATACATACACATATACATATATATACATACACATATACATATATATACATACACATATACATATATATATATGTATATGTGTATGTATATATATGTATATGTGTATGTATATATATGTATATGTGTATGTATATATATGTATATGTGTATGTATATATATGTATATGTGTATGTATATATGTATGTATGTGTATATATGTGTATATATGTGTATATATATATATACACACATATATACACATATATACACATACATATATATACATACACATATACATATATATATACATACACATATACATATATATATACATACACATATACATATATATACATACACATATACATATATATACATACACATATACATATATATACATACACATATACATATATATACATACACATATACATATATATACATACACATATACATATATATACATACACATATACATATATATACATACACATATACATATATATACATACACATATATATACATACACATATACATATACATACATACACATATACATATACATATATATATATATAAATCCTCATTGATCCTAAGTGAATTCTCTTGATATTGTAATCACGATCAGGGTTATTACAGTTAACTGAAACTAATACTAAATAATAAATAAAAACGGTAACACTTTACAATAAGGTGTCAATTCTTAACATTAATGTATTAACTAACATGAATGAACAATGAACAATACATTTATTAAACTATTTATTAATCTTTGTTAATAAAAACAGTCCTGTTTGTTCATGTTAGTTCACAGTGCATTGACTAATATTAACAAACACAACTTCTGATTTTAATAATGCATTAGTAAATGCTGAAATTAACATTAATAAATGCTGTAGAAGTATTGTTCGTTCTTAGTTCATGTTAACTAATGTAGTTAACTATTGTTAACTAATGAACCTTATTGTAAAGTATTACCATAAAAAATTTATAAAAGTATATAGACATATTTTTAAAACAAAACTTGACAAGAACACAATAAACTTACTAAAACTAACAAAACGGAAAAAAAAATAAAATCAATAAAATAAAAATTAATGAAAATATAAAATAAATATAAAAATAAAAACTAATTCAAAATATTAATATAAAACGATAATATCTTAATTATCTAAAAATAAATGGGATATTATACTGGTCTTGATTATAGATTTTTTTACTAATTATATTATATTATATTATATTATATTATATTATAAATCAAAAGTGATAAATATAACCTTTCATTGTTTTTGTATTTAAATAAAAATGTCTGACTTTGCAGAGAGATATAAGGATGAGTATTTAATTAGAGGCATTTTTAATAAATTCTAATCTTGAAAAAAATCAATTAATTTTAAAAATATTTAATCTACATTAAAATGTCACTACACTATCACATTTCCTTGAATAAAAATCTTTTTGTGGCTCAGATCAAACTTCAAGTTGATATGGGTATAAATTTATATTATATTACAAATAATTTACTTTTAAAGACATAAAATCTGTGATGGACTGATCATCTACCCATGTTTCCCTGCAGGACAAGCCGTTTGGAAAATGGATGGATGGAAAATACAGATGCTATATCTTTATACAAACTACACATCCAAAATAGAGTTGCTGAATGACTTTATTACTGCTTTATACATCACTCAATCAAGACAGCAACTAAATTGCTTATTTACATTGTGTCTACACTTTTTGAATTCAAATGAATATGTTGTAACTGTCATGCTGCTTGCTTGCAGTGCATATCTGGCTTTACATTTTCTATATTGCAAAAGAATAACAACATTAGCAAATCCAAAATAACTAATTTGGGTGCACTTACAATATCTTACAATGTTCAGCCGCTGCAAAAAAAGCATATTGCAAATTTGATATTGATAATTGCCACAAAAGGAAACATTACATTTAAAAGACTGTAATCGACACTATCCAATAGGAGAAAGATGTGGGAGGACTAGATTTCATCCATCTGGAATTTTTTGGATTGTGAAAGAGCTATCTTAACCATTTCTCTGCACTGCCTATGTGACGCCAAAAAGGAAAGTTGCTTGTGGGGTGGAGCAAGCTATTGCAATTTGATGAAAGATAATGAAGCTTTTTTTCCTGTTCAAAACCATGCGCTGATGAATCCCACACAGTAAAACCAGGAACACACATTTTGAAAGTAAATGAGCACAGTCTGGATCTGATGTTGACCGAGAGCAAACAAATGCTTCGGTGAAGTCTCTGCTGGACAGAGCGAGGTGCAGAGAGAAAAGCAAACTCTCTGAGTATGTGATGATAGCAAATCACATTAGAACAGCTGAGGGGAAATCCCCTCATTTGCTGCTGCCACACAAATACAGCAGACATTTGCGCAATACATAACATTTGCGCGATACACAACATTCATTAAATTAATTTGGAAGTAACAGATGATACTTTACTCACAAATTGGTATGTTTATTGCATAATGACTTCCTGTGTCATTTGGCTGGACTGACCTCTTCTCAGAGAGATGTAATAGACCTCTCCGTATGGTTAGATGTTTTTCAGTATGTGTCAGCTTAAGCATGACTCCCACTGATGCAATTTATCACATTTTGACAACCTTGTGACAAAAAAAAAAGTGTGATGTGGTTATGTAATTTGGTTTGTCTTTATTGTAGTTAAAGAAATGTTGAAACTAGTGCTGTCAATCGATTAAAAAAAAAAAAAAACTAATTAATCGCACATTTTTTCATAATTAATCACGATTAATCCTAACACTACATTTTTTAAATATACTTTTATATTGCAATAATTTCATATTCAATCTTCAAATGAATGTAGCAACAACATAACGACCGTATATTTTTAATATTCGTTTAATGGCATCTTTTTTATGACTTAAGGCGATTGGAGGAGACTGATACCAATACTATTGATGTCTCTAGGAAATTGCTTTTTTTTTTTCCTAATATTTAACCATTGACTATAGCCATTCAACATTACAGTATAACTGAGAGCTAGTAATTTTAACATTTGAGACTTTAAAAAAATAACTTCTAATTTAAGTGAACTTAGTACAATCTTTATAGTATTTTTAACAGACATCACAGCAGCTGGGTTGTTAGGTTATTTCGCTGCTATTACTTTAAGAGCTGCCGCTGCTGAACTGATGCGGATCTGACAAGCATGCTCGTAGTTTCATTCGTGCTTTAATATGAAATGATACAGGCTACAGCACATGCACCGTATTTGTGCATGCAATCGAAGAACACGCGCTACGCACACAGTTCAATGGCTGATAGGAAAGGAAAATTAGTTTTTGTCAAGAAAAAAAAAAAAAAAAAAAGAGACAGAAGCAGCAGTGAGTGGTGTGGCCAACCCTAGCTCCACCCCTGCGTTAACCGTGTTAAGTATTTTTAATTCCATTAAACTGGAAAAATTAATCATCTGCGTTAATGCGCTAATTTTGACAGCACTAGTTGAAACACAAAGAGGTCGAAAAGCTGAGATTACTGTTGAAAGTGCTTTTACTTAGCATTTTTTAATTTAATACAAAATGTATCATTGCTAATTATTTTTTCAGTACAAAAATATGAATTTCAGAATGTATAAGTAGTATTTAGTTTTTCTTTTTACGTCTGCGTCATCTGCTGGAACACCACTCTCTCGTGAATGCACGTACAATAGTTAGTGGATGCTACAGATTACGGTTCATTAAGTTTTAAATATGGATATTTTTCTTGCAAAACACATCGATTCACTTCAGAAGGCCTTTATTAACCCTGGATGCAGTTTTTTGGGCTTCAAAATTTTTCACTGCCATTATAAAGCTTGGAATTTTTTCATATAATTCCAATTGTATTCATCTGAAAGAAAAAAGTCATATACACCTAGGATGGCTTGAGGGTGAGTAAATCATGGGGTCATTTTCATTTTTGGGTGAACTATTCCTTTAAGGCAAGACACCACAGGTGAATAGGATAAAATTTTTAACTTATAGATATTGTAGTGGACATGAAAGAGTTAACGTGTTCTGCCTATGTCAAGTGTTTGTGGTGGAGAGTCACGGGGTTACGTGGGATTAGGAATATTAATCACCTGTTCAATTAGAGATAGAGGGGAGAGGGGGTGAGCAGGGACGATGTATTCTTTGTTGACCAATTCAATACAATATACACAACAATACTTGATACCATCAGTCTGTGCAATAAAGAAGAAGAACGGAATGAATTTTTGCCTCACCGATATTTTATTGTTGTTACATCGCAAATGCATTGAGTTCCTGTTTTAGCCTCTCAGCGGCATTTGGTAACTACAGAGTAGCCGCTATAGATATCACACTTCTCCAGTTGATTAATCACAGTACAATAAGACAACTGTTTTGTACTACTGTTTTCTAAAATGTTAGTGTTTTATTTGTAAATTTAAACATATCTAATTAAATGTTCTCTAATTTGCATATACATTTCCAGAACAGACTAAACACTGAATAAAGCCAAGTTTAAAATTATTGTTTCATCTTATTGACATAGAAAGTTAAATATATTTACAGAGAGGATTCTGGATTTCTCTTATTTATCACTCCATTACTCAGAAAATACTTTCATCATGTTTTCACTATGGTCTTTTTGATCCCAGTTTGTGTTTATCGTATTGTAGGCAGAATCAAACATTTGAAAGGTTTTGGAAAATATTAAACTATTAAAGATCACATCAAAAATCCAAACAGTGTACATCTGATGACGTTATCTATTAACTAACGACTTCCATGCATCTCAGTGCAGCTTATATACTCCAATTCAAGTTCAACTAACAAGCAGAAGATAAGTATCGATAAATATATTCTTACAAACTGTGTCTTTCAGTTTCCATAGCTGCTGAGGAGACTCTGGTCTTCTGCCAGCACTCCACAGCCTCATTATAAATTGAATAGCTCGCTAACCAGCTTTCATTGACCCTGCTATGAAAAAATATGGAAGACCTGAGATATATGAGGGATGAAGCAGACAAACACTCACCAGCCAAAGCAGAAGAGGGCCAAATAGAAGCCCAGCAGGGTGGCGACTACATGCCGGATGAATGGACTCGTCTTGCTAGGATGCAGGTAGAGTCTGAACCAGAAGGCCGTGACCAGGGCGAAGAGCTGGCATACCACAAAGTTCACCTAATGAGAGAGACAGGAGGTTAATTTTACACTGATCGAGGGGAAAGGTCGACAATTAGTTAAACAACTTAAGAACCAAATAAATTAGAAAGGTTCAAAATCAAAACTAATCTCTTCAAATGTAAGTCTTCCAGTACATCTGGATTAGGGCTTTAACACTGAATGTAAACTGCTGACATTAAAGGGGGGGGTACAATGCTGTTTCGTGCATTCAGAGTTATTTACACTGTTAAAGAGTTGGATTTTCATGCTAAGCATGGCCAAAGTTTCAAAAAACGATTTGGAAGTATGATGGAGAATTTCTGTGCCAAAAATCTTCCTTCCGGGTTCGTACAAGTTTCGGAAAGTTTTTTTCAATCATGGCTCTTGCTGACGTAAAAGAGGGTGGAACTCCTTATATGAGCATTACTCCCGGAAGAGTGCGCCCGTGCACGCATTGACCAGTTCGAGAGCAAGAGCGCGCCCATCAACGCGCTTCATCACTGCACGGGCCTCGCTCGGGAAGAATGTCTCTAAAGAAGTGTGTTTTTGGTTGTAAGGGAAAGATAACCTTGTTCAGCTTCCCAAAAGAACCCAGCGTTACGTGAACAGTGGATGTAGTTTGTTTTTCGGGGCAGCAATGGAGTTTCACAAGTGTGTTTGTTGACGAACGTTTTATAAACAAGGCCCAGTTCGACCCTGGATTTGCACATCGTTTGATACTGAAAGATGGAGTGGTCCCAGCTATAAAAGATCCCAGTCATGATTCAGAACTGCAGATGGTAAATGAAACGGCATCAAATGTCTGTGTTTTGTTCGTGATTGGCGCTCAAGTGCTTGTCACTCTTTAGCTCCGCCCACGGCACGCCTCCAGGAGCTCTGATTTTTTCGTAGAGAATCGTAAAGCTGTATTTTTCTTTTAGAAATATGATCAAACTAAAGACTTTTTGGAGATATGAAGGATGCAGTACTAACTCTATAGGTACTCAATATTAATATGAGATTGGTTGAAACTGTGTGTTATGCCCCCTTTAACACAAGATAAATGCATTTGCGAAGAGGATAAAGTAGAGAAGAAAAAACTGACTGCCATTCAAAAGTTGCTCTGTATTCTGATTATATTCATTTTTCTACACTATATAACAAAAAACGCACTTTTGCAATCCCTTGCATATTTCCTCTCATCCTTTGCGAGACACAGTTTCCATTGAAATCAATGGAATTCTCTTATGCTACAGAAACTTGTATACGCTTGGATTTTATGACAACTCCCAACCGCCTTGCAAAACAAATTCAAAGTGATAAGAACAGAGGTTTGTGCTCACAAACCCATGAAAAGTGTTTTATTTTACTTGACGTCAATGTTTACTGTACAAAGTCACGTCTGGACTTGAACGTTACACTCTCCTGTGCTTTTTGAGGCTAATCTGATAAAGTATGTACAGTAGGCTGCTGTGTTGAACCATAGTCTCTCGCCCTTCCTTTAATTTCCAGAACATTTTACTTACGCAAGCAAAACAACTGTTGTGAAAATGTATGCAGTATGCCATAAAAACCCATTAAAACCCATTTTAATCACAGTATAAAAAAAGATATGCTGATTAAATAAATTAACTGCATATCAATACTTTCTGAAAAAGAAACGTCAAGAAAAAAAATCTCATGAAAATAATCTGAATAATCTAAAAAATGAATGTAGAATGCTACATTGTTGACATATGACCTCACATTAAATTGCATGTTCAGTTCAGAAATGACCAGTTGTCATATAGGAAATTGATATATTTACTTAATATTTCACTTAAGTACGGTGGCCCAGTAGTGCACAACATAACGCATAGGACTAATTTCCTTGTGTTGTGCTAATTTTGCTGTGTTGCGGCTTGTTTCCATTGTGTTGTGCTAATTTCGTTGTGCTGCGACTTGTTTCCACTGTGTGATGCGAATTTCGTTGTGCTGTGACTTGTTTCCATTGTGTTGTGGCTTGTTTCCGTTCTTTGGTTTCTTGTTTCGTTGTGTTGCAGCTTGTTTCCGCTGTGTTGTGCTAATTTTGTTGTGTTGCAACTTGTTTCTGTTGTGTTGTGGCTTGTTTCCGTTGTTTGGTTTCTTGTTTCGTTGTGTTACGGATTGTTTCCATTGTGTTGTGCTAATTTCGTTGTGCTGTGACTTGTTTCCATTGTGTTGTGGCTTGTTTCCGTTCTTTGGTTTCTTGTTTCGTTGTGTTGCAGCTTGTTTCCGCTGTGTTGTGCTAATTTTGTTGTGTTGTGCTAATTTTGTTGTGTTGCAACTTGTTTCTGTTGTGTTGTGGCTTGTTTCCGTTGTTTGGTTTCTTGTTTCGTTGTGTTGCGGATTGTTTCCATTGTGTTGTGCTAATTTCGTTGTGCTGTGACTTGTTTCCATTGTGTTGTGGCTTGTTTCCGTTCTTTGGTTTCTTGTTTCGTTGTGTTGCAGCTTGTTTCCGCTGTGTTGTGCTAATTTTGTTGTGTTGTGCTAATTTTGTTGTGTTGCAACTTGTTTCTGTTGTGTTGTGGCTTGTTTCTGTTGTTTAGTTTCTTGTTTCGTTGTGTTGCGGATTGTTTCCGTTGTGTTGTGCTAATTTCGTTGTGTTCCAACTTGTTTCCGTTTTGTTGCGGCTTGTGTCCCTTGTGTTGTGCTAATTTCGTTGTACTGTGAATTGGGTCTGTTGTGTTGCAACCTGTTTCTGTTGTGTTGTGGTTTGTTTCCATTGTGTTGTGCTTACTGTTGTCAAAAGACCCGGTACTTCGGTACCAAGTTGGTACTAAAAAAATTAAAAACGTCAAGGTACCAGGTTTCTTTAAGTACCGGTGGTACCGAGTACCCGGTCAACCCGGTTCTTGATGCGCTATCCGAAAGGTGCGCAGATGCGCTCGCTTCATAAAAGCACTGAGACAGGGCGACCTCAAAAGGAGGAAACACAACAAAACACTTTAAAGACCGACACCCGGATCAAATGAAAGAGTTCAAGCAGGTAAGTTTCAATTTAATATTTAGATCTTCTGTTATGATTATTATTCCATATTTTAATTTGAATGTCGGATTGAAATAAACATTGCCGTTATAGCGGAGTTAATTGTTAGCATAAGCGCGGATAACGCATTAGAATGAAATTTCTTTATTAACTATTTAATGCTCCTATTACTTTTATTAGGGTTAAGAAAAAAAAAAAAAAACCAGAAGGACATGATGGTATTTACTATTTTTGCACACCAGAGGCTTTTAAATGAATTGTGAATCTAAAATATGCATGTTAGAGAATGTACAAATGGTTAATAGTGATTATGTCAACTCAGTCCATCAGAAAAGCAGTTCTGGGCTTTTTTTAGCTAAATTAGTTAGTTGTTATTCTTGGCTGGATAACTCTAGCAGGTTTTGAAAGCCCTTTAAAATTAAATATTTTGTTGAACTGTATTGATACTATTGATCTGTCACTCGAAGATGCAGAAGAGGATTAAGTTTTTTTTTTCCTTTTCTTTGTACATTTGCTGTATCATTTAAAAACTACACTTACAGTATTGTTACTTTTACTTGTTTGTGTTGGACGTTTGGGATGTTAGGGGTGGAAGAGACGAGGGATTGGGTGTGGGATGAAAAGCAGAACTGTGAATTACTAATTTCGGTGTATATATAAGATGCTGTATCTGGACAAAATGTTAATAAATATATTTTGGGAAAAAAAAATTAAATATGTACACAGTTTGGATTAAATGAAAGTACAGTCCAATTTTATCTCCTGTATAGACTTTACAATAAGATACCATTCAATGACATGACTTCATGTTATTATCTAACATCAACTTGCAGTGCGTGAACAATATATTTTTATATTAATGATTTTGAATGTTATTTAATTAAAACACTTGATCATTCATGTTTGTTCATTGTTCATTAAATAATTTTAACAGGTTGAACTTTTGATTTTATGTATTAGTAAATTTTGAAATGAACCCCAAGAAGAATAATTGCTATATAACTATCATTTATTGATAGGTCATGTTCTCTAACAAATGGAATCTTATTGTAAAGCGTTTTTAATACTAAAGGTTTCCTTCTATTTGATATACACTTGTCTTAAAATATATGTAATCTTATCTAAATTTATCATAAATTCGAAGTTTGTTATTTACTGAAATGTTATATTTTAGCTGTTGTCAATAATCTAATGTTGCATTTGGTCAGACTCAGCCCATTTCTTTAAGTATATTATATTTTACTTTTACAGCTGCAGGCTGAGGAAGATCATGAAACACCCCAGCAAACCCTAAAACAGACAACAGTTTACAGTTGTTTTTCAGCGGCAGCAGAAATATGACAAACTTTTGGGTGAAACTTGTTTAACTTTTTTCATACTTTTATTACTTGCGGAAAAACTTGAAACAATTTTAAATAAAGAATGGCATTGATTTTTGTAGTTTATTTTTGTTTAACTTTATTATAAAAATAATGTTTTTTTTTTTTTTTAATTGGCATTTTTTTTGTGTTTTGCTTTGGTACCGAGAACCGTGGATTTTCACTGGTATTGGTACCGAATACTTCGTGACAACACTAGTTGTGCTAATTTCGTTGTGGCTTGTTTCTGTTGTGTTGTGCTCTACTGGGCCATCCAACTTAAGTGTTTTTATGTAAGTAAAAACAAAAAGTCTCCTGTTTTGGCAAATAATAGCTCAGGAAGATTTGGCAACTCTCGAAATATGAGGTCAATTCAAGTGCTTTGTATTGTGTGACACATATTACACATTTTCTGAATGTAGATGATCACACAGGTATTGCATAGTGTGCAAAACGCAAATACTGCAAAAATAGTATGAGTAGTATGGTATTATGTTATTTGGAAATATACCTTCAGCTGGGGAGAAACACAGACACATTATATTTCTCCCTGCTGCTTTGAGAGAGAGAGAGAGAGAGAGAGAGAGAGAGAGAGAGAGAGAGAGAGAGAGAGAGAGAGAGAGAGAGTGTGTGTGTGTGTGTGTGTGTGTGTGTGAGGTCATCTTCATGTGCCTGCTGCCATGCAAATGAGCTATAGCTCAACAAAGAAACAATCCATCACCAGCTTAAAATAACTCCGCCTTCCCGACTCTGCGCTGCTTTATTTATCTCTCACTCTCCATTCATTTTACTCTTGTTTAGTTCACTCATTAGATTTTATATGACAGGGACAAAGCATGCCCGTTACAATAAGCTTAGCCCATCCTTTCTCAATTCTATTTGAAATAAGGATGCACTAGACAAGCACTTTGAAAAATACTTTAAGCCAATAATTAATTATGCTACTTGCTTTGCTGGTAATAACTTGCAGTAAGATTCATCCAAGGATGACTATATTTGCTGACGAAAGCTATACTTTAGTATTTATCTCATTCTGTTAAATTTTTAATAAAAGAAAACACGTGTGTGATGTCATATTCAGATAAATGCAGCTTCTGTAGAAATTTTGAGTGCTTAAAGTTCAACATGACTGCAGCTTAATAACTAATGTGTCACAATCACAAATGTGTTTACAAAGTATTTTATGATGGCTTTGAATGTGGCTTAGCCAATCCGTTTTATCGGTTTTATTATACATTATATCATTACAGCTAAAAATGGTCAAATTAAAATTTCCCTTATGCATTTTCAGTTAGCAAAAGCTAAGCTCAGCCTTTTAAATTACTGATTGCAATATAATACCAAAGCTAAAAACTAAACTAAATAATTAATTCCCTTTTTTGTGTGTATGTTTTCATTTAGCCTTCAGTTAGCAAGCTAACAGCTTAGTCGTTTAAATTATAAATCCCATTATATCACTGAAGCTTAAAAAAAATTGTCTAATTAAACATTTACTGTAATTCCCCTTTTTGTGTTTTCAGTTAGGCTTAGTAAGCTAACAGTTTAACCATTTAAATTGCATATTATATACCACCTAAGCTAAAAACGATCAAATATTTCCTTTGTGTTTTCAGTTAACAAGGTAGCAGCTTAACCTAGCTTAGCCTTTTAAATAACATATGATATCACTGAAGCTAAAAACGGTTAAAACAAATATTTCTTTGTGTAAAAAATAAATATTTCTTTGTTTTCAATTAAATAGCAGGAGTTTAGACTTCTAGCTTAACACAGCGGTTAAGAAAAACTCTTTTGATTAGCTAGACATAAAGATTTTTCAGGCATTGAAGATAGGGGAAAGGATAGCGTCATGGACGACAACTAAAGTCATTCCATCATGTCTCGTCCCAAATTCCTAAGTACAGAAAAGTGACTATTTTAAAATGTCAGAAAATGTGCTGGAAAGATGACAATAGCTTTCTGTTTAGCATAAAACCTTGGGGAATGTTATTGAAACTTCAATCAGAAGGCTTTTGGTTTGTTTTCGCCGGTCTATTTCTGTCATTCCCTGGAGACACCTCTCATCTCCTCTGTCCCCTTCAGGTGCTTGTCACTTTCATTTTGGATCTCCCTGACTGAGATGTTTCAACTGCTGGAAACGTGTCCTGCCTCAACAAGAAACCTTACTCATCTCCTTAATGTTACAGGTGGCTATACTGTACAGAGGCAGCCATTGTTTCCCATTCTGCATAAACAGGTCAGCAGTGGGCCATAAACAATAGCTCATTGGCTGCTTCTTTGTATCCCCCACGCTTTCTGTATCACAGGAAGCATTGTTTTTGGCAGGATAAATCTGTCGCACACACACGCACAACTTTAAGTAATTGTGGTCACACAGATTTATGGAGATGATGTCCCTGTGCCGATTCTCTATTGTTATATCTCTAAGAGCTCTTTCACGAGTGACCTGACATCGACCGGCGCTTGTGGTCGCTTTAGAGCCATTAAAAAGAAAAAGAATTACACTCAATTAATCTGGGACATTAAACCCTAATTAAACATAACCTATCTTTGCTCTAACATTCACATGGTTTGAAAACAGAGCAACGCTTGGAAGAAAATCTTTCTGAAGTTTTACCAACCAGTTAGCGAAAACAAAAACGAGTTATAGTATTCGATTAGGTGACACAAACATGGACAGTGTTTCCTGAACTATGCAAATGAGCACATCACCTCAAAGCAATACCTCACGTTTACCACATTTTCATCTTTTCTCACTCCCTTAAAGGGGTGGTCACTCATTTTTACTAATTACTAAGTTGGAATCTCATATACATATAAAATATAGCCTATTCTAAAAAATAAAAAATAAATAAAAAGCCGCCATATTGACATTAAATGACCAGTTGTGTGAATTGAGAACACTGAGAAAAAAACAAAGCACTAAATCAAAAATTTACTTTTTTTGCTTCACAGAAGAAAGCAAGTCGGGTTTGAAACAACATTAGAATGAGTAAATGACCAAATTTTCATTTTTGGGATGAACTATCCCTTTAACAGTCTTCATTACAGATTTTCAACACAAATAGTTCAGTCAACAATCTTTTGCATGCTTTGTTTGAGCTGCCAGATTTATAATTTTTTTTTATTGGTCACACTGTATTGTAAGGTCCAATTCTCGCTATTAAAAAACCATTAACTATGACTTTTGCCTCAAACTCCTAATTTGCTGTTTATTAATAGTTAGTAAGGTAGTTGTTAAGTTTAGGTATTGGGTAGGATTAGGGATGTAGAATATGATCATACAGAATATGTGCTTTTTAAGCACTAATTAACAGACAGTATGTTCATAATAGGCATGCTAATAAGCAACTAGTTAATAGTGAGAATTGGTCCCTATACTAAAGTGTTACCTTTTTTTTTTTTTTTTTAATAAACATCTAGACTATGCAAATACTCTTGTTTTGAGAGCATTTCTGATTACCAGTCTGAATATCAGTATGAGTCTCAGCAGTAAGGACACTGAGACAGTGATGACAGATTTTGTCCCCCTGTGGCTCTAAACCATCTCTCTTTGCAGCCAGCCATATGGCTTAGTTTCCACAGACACCTCCAGCCATTCAGCTGAGAGAGAAATATATGAGGAAAGGGACGTTTGGGAAGAAAGAGAAATAGGGAACGACTTATTAAGGGTCAATATTAGAGAGCCTGGCCTGTGTGCTGTGTAAATATCTCAGTAAAATGTAAACCAGCCTTTATGTTTGAGGGGAAATGTGTACTAACGTGAAGGACGAGTACTAAGGTCACACTGAACGAAAGTTCAAACATAGGTTTCTAAAAGTGACACCATTTGAAACTGGGTATTCAGAAGGGAAATGTCAACAAGCATGCAAAATATAGGTACAGGAAAATGCATACAAAGACACACTCATATACATGAGGGTTTAAACTGGTCCAGAATTCAAAAACAAGTGACAATAAGCCTTCATGTTGATGTAAATATCCCTCTCTGCCACATCACTGTCAATTTCCAAAGTCAAAAATCTGTGCTTCTCAACCAGGCGGATGAGGGCAAATTATAATAAAAACACTATTTTTGAGTTTATTTATTCTTATTACAAGAAAAGTACCAGAGGTACAAATGATATCGCCTTTGAACATTTTCTTGGTAGGGAAAACATGGCTGTTGGTAGGAACCTGGCTGGGCTCGAAGACCATCTAGGGCCTGAAACAAGCCTACTAACATGGATGGTTAGCCATTTACATGGTTACTTACAGTCGTATAACCAAATAAAGAAACTATAACTGCCATAATAGTACAAATAAGGTCTGAAAACTAACAGATTGAGTATGAATCTTCTACATTTCTGTCAAAATACCACAGACCACAAACTAAAGTCATGTTAAATGGTTATATTAAGTGAATAAATCAACTTTTCATTGCGTTTATTTTCTTCATCTGTATCTTTAAATAGCTTATCTATACTCCTATATGAACAGCATTAGCGTGTACTGTAAACCTCCCAGTAGCCTTGTAACTAACACCAACAATCATTTACAAAACAGAAGGATGACAAATAGAGTGACGAAGAGGTAATGACAGGAGTAGAGTTTTATAAATTGTCTCTGGTCAACGAAATGGAAAATTGACCGGCAAGTCATGTTTACAGTCAGTATCCTTGGCTATATGCTCAGGTAGTTATGAATAATAACACAGCATAAACTCTGAGGCTAAAAATAGCATCAGGTGCATGTAGGTCCTGTGGTATTACTCAGAAAAAAAAAAAAAAAAAAACCTTAAAACGAAACAATACATTGATTTCAGTAGAAAAAAGAGGGCATACAGGTTTCGAGTGGTCGAGCCAGTCAACTCGGTCAAGATATGGTTTGGAACAGGGGTAACCAGCTCAACCAGATCCTCAAAATAGGCCTGGTGGTCTACCAGCGCTAGGTGCACAAAGGTGAATCGACCTTGGTCCCAACAACTGATTAACTGCTTTAAACCAGCTTGAACCAGCAGAAGCTGGTTATAACACCAGCTATTGTTTGAACAGGAGACATAAAGATTTGGCACGAGCACTAGCAATGATATTTTGAATGGCGTTCAATTTCATTAGCCTTTAGCAGCGAGCTAAAGAAGCTTCACAACTTTTTATACAGACTTTTATGGAAGAGTTTTAATGGTGTTGCATTGTCCTGTCATACTTGGTTTAGACTTGATACAACAGCCCCATTTTGGTTTGTGAGTTATTAAATAAGGCGTAGACTGACTAAAGTCTATTCTCATTTATGTGAGGCCCTAAAACTGAAATCATATGCTCAAAATAGTTAATTCCAATGGGTGAAATAGGGCCATTCCTACAAATGGCCCTCTAGATCCCTCAGAGCCTCAAATGTGAGCACATTTTTGGCTCACGAGAGACATACGTCCAAGTTTAATCACACATTATTTCATTGTAGCAGTTACTTAACAAGCCTTAAAACAGGTAAACTCAAAATATACAGGAAATGTGTGTAAAAACAAAAAAAAACAACTCTAGAAGTGATTTGTTGCATGGGCACCAGCTCAGAAAAAGTGTCACAACCAAAAAAAAATATGCTGCTTGATTCAGACATCAGATTTGACCAGAAGGAGTCAAGCTTTGGTACAGGAGTCCTCAAAGTGAATGAATAATGCAGAAAGAGGCTCACTTCTATAATTCATGGGAATGTAATATATTACTGGTAGTATAAAACGGAAGGTTATGCACTCATTTGAGCTCTTCAGTTAAAAAGGAAAAGACACAATCACTTCAAAGCACTCGCTCAATATCATTGCAATAAATGATACTAAACCTAGAGCAATTAAGCTATCTGTGGCACTGCCAGTCAGGTTTAACGATGACAAAGAGCCTTGGCAGAGATTCCTGGCAAAGATGAAAGAAATGCAAGACACTGATTCTTCCTGTGTTCTTCCTAGAGCTCTGAATTTCAACCAGAATACTGCACAGAATCACAGCAAAATACATGGAATAGGAAG
Organism: Spinibarbus caldwelli; assembly: GCA_039654775.1. NCBI lineage: Eukaryota > Metazoa > Chordata > Actinopteri > Cypriniformes > Cyprinidae > Spinibarbus > Spinibarbus caldwelli. The sequence continues at coordinate 19,296,130 of CM077251.1, forward strand.
ACTGCTGTATTCAGACAATTTTAGGTTGCAGGAGAAAAAAAATAAAAAAAATAAATTTAAATACGGATAGAACTTTTACATTCGAAATAGGGACTAAAAATAAAAAGCAGCAACAAATATTGAATTTGAATTGAACATTTTGTGGGGGGGGGGGGGGGCAACGGCACCCCCCGCCTCCCTTGAAGGTCAAGTTCATTTTCTTTCATTTTTATTTTCTCTATCCATAGGTTTTATCTGACGTCACAGTGTTTTATCGTCGCCATTTTTGTGTCCGAGTCACAGCTGCGCAAGCTGTCAGTCTACGGTCACAGCAGCCACAACTACCAGAAGAAGACCAACCAAACACTTCCAGAAGGTTCACAAGGTTACAGTATGCCCGGGATATGTTGTGCTGTAACAACAGTCGTCAGAAAAACCCCAAACTACAATTTTATTCGATCCCAAAGAGGTTAGATTGGCCGAATAAATTGTTGGCTTCAATCAGAAGGCACCACTGGCAGCTAACGTACGGTCAGAAAAGGATAATAAGAGACAACTGTGATTCTTTATAGGAGAATAAAGGACGCTAAAATATTTGTATTGTACCACGTGCCATTTGTGTCTGCAGTTAAGTGTATATATCACAAGGTTCTCAAAAATAATCACATTTGTTTTGCTAAACCTATTTATTTATCATTATATTGAATTTGTCATACAAAAAAAAACAAAAAACATCGTCCTGAGTAAATTACCTTTGTGAAACTACTTCAGTCTGTGTGCACTGAATTTATTTAATACACGAGTTTCACAATTTGAATTGAATTACTGAAATAAATGAATTTTCCCACAACACTAATTTATTGAGATGCACCTGTATATGGCATACATTTTGAGAGCATAACAACTGAAAGTCTGAAACGTCAGTCAGTAAAGCACTTTTTTAACAATGGCAAAATTTTGAACTGAAATGTTATTGCAGCCATGTAGCCTATGAATAAATGAAAATGCATATTTTTAATTAAAGAGAACTTAGCGTGGGCTGCTTTTGGTGCCTGGATTTGTGCTTCAGTAATGAAATCCAGGTTTAAGAATACATTAGAAGTGAAAGACGTCTTCCTTTAGGTAGATTGCATGTTTTCTTGGCTTGCTGGATGTTGGGTTCATGATCAGTATTCATGTTGTTTGCATTCACCAAAACTGACTTGCTGAAATCAGACAGCGGACGGAGAAGGGAATCGCCGTGAAGCAGGAGCAACCAGCCGCAGAGGATTCTTCAAGCTCTTAAAGCCTTCATCGAGCGGCTACGCTCACAATTCAAACAGTAATTTGTCCAGGAAGAATGAGTAATTATAAATTGTGCTAATATTAGCTAAATTGCCATTAAATTCAGATTGTGTAGTAAGCTAATAACGTTATCTTGTTACACTATCATTGACTCAGTGCTTTGAGCTGATGTCAGTTTTAAATTAACAAGTAATCAGGACATTACGTGGCCTAACTGTTACACTTGCTATCCTAAAAATAATCAAGTCCAGGGATCAGTGTGGGAAATGGTAGTAAAAGGTAATTTATTATTTCAATATATTAATATTATCTATTAAATCTCATAGAGATGTGCTGTGCTCGTTGTCACATCGGACACAAATATGGCGGCGAGCATAGCGGAAGTGACGTCTTTGGAACCCATGGATAGCGCCAGACCACAACAGAAGTCATTTAAAGTTACCTTTCCTATAAAACAGGTCTATACCTTGTTCTTTTATTAAACAAACTAAATAGCCTTACGTTATTTGTCTTATTTACATGACGGCATGTTATTTCTGTCTCTACTTTACATTCGCGCTCTCTGTATCGCGCACAGCGGAGTTCTGCCCCTATGCACGCACATACACACACACACACATAACATAAACACATGAACAACATCTCCAGAACTGCTCTGAGAGTCACTTAATGAGCATTTAACCGTTTCATTTGAGTAAAACTATCATCATATCATATACACACAGAAATGTAAAGATATTCACGGCAACCCGTCAAAATAAAAGTTCGGATTTCAATTGTAGACATTGCGGCAGAAATATATTCCTATTATTCAGTAGAATGTACGTAATAGCCTACTAAAATGATTAAAACCTTATTTTTAAGGAAGAATCATAAAATATGTCTTCAATGTTTTAATTGTAATATTAAATCCCCTTTATTTTCCAAAAAAATAAGATTTGTTTAATTTTCATTAATTAAAAGATAAATTAAATGAATGTTTTTATGCCGGTGTCATGAGAAATCGAGTCCTCCCTCAAAATCGGGCCCGCTTAGGACCCCGAGTGATCCCACTGCCTAAATAAATACAAAGACATTAATGTAAAAACTTATGGCTTACTATATAGTAGGGCTGCAACAAACGATTATTTTGATAATCGATTAATCTAAAGATTATTAGAGCGATTAATCGACTAATCACCGATTATTCCACTGGTTAATCAATAGAATATGATTGATTATTCAGCTCTTGCAGTTAGTTAAAATACTGTTATATATATTCCAACAAATAAATAATAGGTAATCACTTCAGCTTTTGTAAATCATATTATATAATTACAATTATTATACAATTAATTTATACAAATAAATATATTTGGCACACAAAATGAGATGACACAGAGAAACCTTCTTATTTACCATTTAATTACTATATGAAAAAGTAACTGAATGACACATCATTCTGCCTAACATCTCCTTTTGTAAGTATATTATATGGATAAGAAACAAATTAAAGGTAAGTGGTAAGATGTGCTATTTTTGGATAAACAATTTTATTCACAATATACACTACCAGTCAAACATTTTTGAACAGTAACATTTTTATTGTATTTTAAAGTCTCTTCTGCTCATCAAGCCTGCATGTATTTGATCCAAAGTACAGCAAAAACAGTCAAATTTTGAAAGATTTTTACTATTTCAAATAACCATTTTTTATTTCAATATATTTTAAAATGTCATTTATTCCTGTGATTTCAAAGCTGAATTTTTAGCTTCATTACTCCAGTCACATGATCCTTCAGAAATCATTCTAATATTCTGATTTGCTGTTCAAAAAACATTTATTATTATTATTATTATTATTATTATTATTATTGTTGTTATTATTGTTATTATTATTATTATTATTATGTTAAAAACAGCTGAATAGAATTTTTTCAGGTTTCTTTGATTAATAGAAAGTTCAGAAGAACAGCATTTATCTGAAATAGAAATATTTTGTAACATTATAAATGTCTTTGTCAATTTAAAGCATCCTTGCTAAATAAAAGTATTAATTTCTATAATCCCCCCCCCCCCCCAAAAAAAAATAAATAAAATACATTAAAAATTATAATGACTCCAAGCTTTTGAATGATATAGTGTATAATGTTAAAAAAAGTTTTTTATTTCAGATAAATGCTGATCTCTGGATCATTCTATTCATCAAATAATCCTGAAAAAAAAAAAATGTACTCAGCTGTTTTAAATAATAATAATAATAATAATAATAATAATAATAATAAATGTTTCTTGAGCAGCAAATCAGCATATTGGAATGATTTCTGAAGGATCATGTGACACTGAAGACTGGAGTAATAATGCTGAAAGTTCAGCTTTACATCACAGGAATAAATTATATTTTAAAATATATTCAAACAGAAAGCAGTTATTTTAAATTGTAAAAATATTTCACAATATTACTGCTTTTGCTGTATTTTGGATCAAATAAATGCAGACTTGGTGAACAGAAGAGACTTCTTTAAAAAAAAAAAAAAAATTAATAAATAAATAAAAAAACCTTAAAAATCTTAACGTTACCGTTCAAAAACTTTTGACTGGTAGAGTAATCTCTCTTAAAATACCTTACTGGGTTATGATAATCAAAACAGTCCTGAGCTAGATTAACATTTGACATTTAACACTTCATTTAACACAATTTAAAAAATAATTGTGAATACATGTAAGATAAGCACTAATTCCTGTATAAAATAAGCTATGCAGCTAATCACGTATCTGTATGCTATGCTAGTACATAAGCTTAATACAGACATTAATTATCATTGTAACGCAGTTTAAACAGCATTTATCATAACATGATTTTGTAGAAATTGTAATCAGGCACTAAAGTAAGTACCTATTAAAAGTAATTTTAGCCAATGGGGTCGCTTGTGGTCCTAATGGGACCGGATTTCGAGGAGGGACTCGATTTGTCACCACACCGGAAAAAAAAAAACGGAATTTGCATATATATATTATATATATATATATATATATATATATATATATATATATATATATATATATGTATGTATGTATGTATGTATGTATGTATGTATGTATATATATATATATATATATATATATATATATATATATATATATATATATATATATATGTATGTATATGTATGTATGTATATATATATATAAATAAAATATATATATATTATATATATATATATATATAAATAAAAAGACATGTGCCGGTATTCGGTAATGCGATATATCACGATAATGAGTATGCACGATATTGTTATCGTGGGCACTTCAAAATACAGAGAATAATAATTTATTACAAATTAATCAGAATTTAGAATGTATTTTAATAGTACTTTTCCCATCAACTGGTTAAATGTACAACACCGCTGTAAACTGCGTCAAAGATGCGTGTGCACTCTGATGTAAACAAACACGGATGAGAAGCGCGTGGCGGATCACGTGAAGGAGACGCGCTGAATGAAAGCGCACATTCACTCTCTGACAGCAGATGGGCTAAACAGCAAAACTGCGTCTGTTACACCGGAAACCCCTTAAACAAACCAACTGCGCTACTTTCTGTTTCTGAAACCTATTTAAATTATTTAAATAGCCGTTCAGATTTCTGTGTTCGCTATGGTGTTCATCACAGCGCCAAATACTTAAATATTTAGACTTAAGGCTATTTATTTTAAAACTTTTTTACATTTTAATCTGGACTACAACATGCCCTAGATATTGTTTGAAAGTGTTTTGATTCTTTATTGTTTGGTCACACTTTACATTAGGGCTTCATTAGTTAACATTAATTAATTCATTAGTTAACAAACTCCCAATGAAAAATTCTTATAAACATTCATTAATCTTAGTTAATTCCAACAATAATACATTGTTAAAATAAAAAGTGGCAACAGTTTTTTTTTTTATGAACCCGAGCTTAAAGATTAATAACTTGTGTAGCAAATGTAGCTATTGCTCATTGTTAATGTTAATGCATTAACTAAGGTTAACTAATGAGATCTTATTGTAAATTGATAGGCTACCTATTGGTCTTTTTATAATTCTTTTGCACTTTAATTTGTGTAAAATTTTTAACTTTATACATTTTTTTCTGTATTGCTTTATTGTATTTAAACGTTCAGTTATTTTTGTTATAAGAAAAAAGATATTAAACCTGTTATACTGTATTATGACAATACTTTTTTGCAACTAAATTTCAATATCGTGATAATACCATATACCGTGATAAAAGCATTAGCAATTAATCGCAACCTGAAAATTTGATACCGGCATATCCCTAATATATATACACACACACACTAGAATATATTGCATATATAAAATATACTATATTATAAATATACTATAATTAATCATTTACCATAAAAAAATTTATATATATATATATATATAAAATGACATTATGAGCAAATTATCATGGAATTACCATAGTGTGTATGTCCAAAAAACATTGTAATACCATGGTACTTTTTGGTAGTTTTTTGTGCAAGGTTTTTGAACTAATACACTACCTACTTCTGAACAGAATTAACAAACAACCTGCAGAGAGGAAAAAAAAAAAAAAACTTTCGAAACTAAATATTCAAAAGTGCAGCATGGCCAAACAAATTCAATTAGTCTTGGTCTTTTTTTCTTTTGAGGCCTTTCACAATATACACACAAAAATAGAAAGAAAGTCCCTAGGACATGACGCCCAGCACGTCCACACTTTAAAACAAACGTCTTTTATTTGCTGAGCTACTCTTTTTAACTGATTAAATGCTACACCCTACAGCAAAACTGTCTAAAATGTGCTTATGTTTTATGATACAGCAGCTGCTCCATTAACAAAGCAGGGGGTAAACAAGACTTGTTCCATTTGACTACACGTCACTGCTCCGCTTGGGCCTCACAATGTGGTATCCAAGCAACTGACTGCTCAACAGAGCACAACTTCACCAAAGGGAGGCAGATCGGCTTTGAGGAGGGACATTAAACTCCTCTGACAGCTCCTGTGGCACTGTGTAATGCTGTTCTTTTGAGACTGCCAGTAACAGGTCTGACACATATTTCCACATGAGCATGATTTTACAGATCTCAATCTCCCATCACCCTCACAGGAACTTCAGGTCCCAGTTATGGAGCAAGTAACCAGTTCTGTGGATGGTTGCATACTTAGACAAGTCTTAAAAGTTAGTCATCTATTTTTTTTTCTGCAAGATTGGTTATAACTTTTAAATAAAATCAGTTACATAAAAATATAGATTGGTCTAATTTGAATCTGAAAAGTCTAAACATAGTGAGCCCCTGGATTCCCAAACCTGAGTTATGTCTGTAATGATACCCACTAGAATATGGGCACTTTATCGCTTTCTCATTCAGACTTGCATACAGGTTCCAGCACAGTTGCGTCATGTTTTAGTAGACATCATAAATAGAAAGATAGGTAATGAGGAACAGAACTGTTCCAGACGCACTTGGTCTTAAATCAGAGTTTATCCACAGTGCATCAATGATAATCTGTATCAACAAACACAGACATTCAGTAAACCACAATCATAAACACATAATTACAGGATAAAAGATATGGATGCATCAAAACAGAATTTATGATAACGGATTACCGAACAGCTTGTTATCGTCAATACCAATAACCTTTTTCATTTGTAATAATTTCTAATGAAGTAACTATTTCATTAGCTAATTAATTAATAAAAAAAACCTCACAATATAGTCTCACATTTTAATAAATTTGACAAGGCAGATGTTGTTTAAAAAAAAAAAAAATGTAAATATGGAATTTAACTACACTTAACAACTGCTTTCAAAACTGCTGACAAAAATTTTATGTATAATCATAAAATTCTAAAACACAAGCATATTTTTTTCACTTGCAAACCAATGCATTTGTTGAAGGACTGTAAAGATTTTCCCTACACGAAATTTCAGGGCAATTTTATAGGCATCCCAGATAGGATTACTTCTTTTTCCGTTTTATGAAAGGTGGCAACCAGTGTTAAGATGCAACATCGCCACCTACTATATTGGAGTATCAAACAGTTGCTGGTGCTGGATTTATTTAAAATTCTATTATATGTGTAGTATAATAGTGTTATATATATTATATAATAGTATAATAGTATTAACACTGGAGTGCAGCAAAATGAATGGTCTTGAAAATCTTTAGAAGCTGAACTACTTTTAACACGATGCTCATGCCGTGAGGCACAGAAAAAACAGCAATAGATGACCTCCATCTGCCAATTAAACAATTACACTGAGCAGCTACAATGTGAGAATCATCACGTCAACAGCATCCAATATATCAATGTGTTTTATTATTCGTGAAACAATGTATACGGAAAATTAAATATCGTTAGAGCAGATGATTCATACTGAAACAAGCTCAAACACAAAGCATGCTCTTATCATGCATGCTAAAAAACAATGACGCAAACAAGTAAAAACGTACTTCTAGTTATTATTAGTCAATAACACTTTGCAAATATACTGTGCGCCACTAGTTAAAGAACTTTGAAAAAAAATTGGAAGTCAAAGGTAAGAATTATGCAGAAATCTGCTTCAAGGAACAAGCCTGTCAAGTCAGGCCTGCCAAACCTGCGTGTGGCACCTGTCGTTTCCCATGGGAATCTACTCTGTACTTTATTTTGCACCTGTGTGACTCTCCAACACCTCCAATGCACATATAACAGCCTGCCAGGAGACGCCTCCTCATCTCTGCTCCAGGGCTGAATGTATTTCTTCCGTATTTCCTGATTCACTTGGCAATCCATCTCTAAAATAGATCCCAGCAAGGCAGCAAATCCAACTTCACTTCCAGGCAAAGATAAGAGGCTAGCGTGCCAGACGTATTCCCAAGATAAGCCACATTTCCTCAAGAGCTTTGCTCAAGCTAACCTCCAAGAGACAAGTTCAGTATCATTCATGATATTTTCCATATCCATTTCTATTCAGCCCTCAAATTTACGATTTACAGTCACTCGTGTTTACTTCACTAAACAAAACAAGGAGCTCATGTTAATTTAATGACATATGACACATGAATTTAACATGAACAACCACATATATAAACCCTTCATGTTTCTTTCCTTTCTCCAGGCTATTCTGTACAATGAAGACAGTGGGAAAAAAATATCAAACTAACAGGCCTCCTTCCTCACAACATCACTGCAAAAATGATGCTAAGCACTAAACTTGTCCATTTGTATGACATTTTCAAAACATGTTTTCTAAAAGTGCTTGTCCTTGGAAGATAAGTCACCATGCTATTGTATAGTTGAAGGTTTCCAGGGCATTGATGTGATTATGATATATTGGGTGTTTTTTAGCATGTTTGCTATGTTAGATATTGGCTTACCAGCCAAAAAGAAATGCCTACTCCCAATTTATTTTTATGATATGGCTCAGGTCCCTACTAAGGGATTGTTTCAACAGATTTTACATCTACTAAGCAGCCTGAACACTGCTTGGTAACATTTATTCATATTTAAATTTCTGAAGGAGCCTTCATCTCAGTCTCCCAAATTTAAAGGGATAGTTCACCCTAGGGATGTCAATTTTCGATCATTTCCATGATCGATCGTCGTTTAAATTAACGATCAATTAATCGATTAATCGTTAACTATAATACTGTGAAATGCGTCTATTGCAGTGGCATACATTCACCGCCATGACAGGATGTGCAAATGCCACTCAAAACGCTGGCTTTCTCACCTGAATTAAAGGGGTTTTAGTCTAAATAAAAGGCTAGTAGCAGGACTGTAAAATGAATAGATTATGATCATTTGATAAAATGAAGAGAGCACGCCTAAGTACAGATCATTTTACTTTGTTGGCTGTTTCAGAACCCGCCACAGAGACCGCTGAACGCGCCTCTTTAAATGGTTTCATTGTACTCGTTGTTGTATTTTAAAACACAATCACAATGTTTGCAATTGACATTATTGGCATTTAAATAAAATGATAAAACAGAACACAGCTTTATGTTCTGTTCTGCCGGTTGGTCACGAGTTTCCAGGAATTTAATATTTACTGTTTCTTTTCCCAAATCTTCGCCTTCTCACCCTCTAATTTCGCAGGTTTATTTTATTGTCATTCACTTTTAATCACTGTTTTTGCATCTCTTACTGTGGTAAACATGCGGGGTGAAATGAAAGATTTCGTGGCCATGAATTAAGAATTCGTTCCTATGACTTAATTCGTTCCCTTATTTTAGTTAAATCATGGGTTTTCTAGGGAACAAATTAATGAAACAGACAGTGCCCACAAATTAAGTCGAACATAGAAACAAATTAAATTACGAATTATAGTCTAAGCTTATATATAGACCTGTCCTGCTCGTGTCCCGCAGCCCGGTATGAAACAATTATATCTGGGGAAATTATAATTAAACATGACTTAGTAATTACATTTCAATACAAAATAAATGTATATGGTTTCTGTTTTACTGTACTTTTAAAGTTTGGATCACATTAAAAGCGTAATTTGTACATTAGTGTATAATTTTCGCCAAAGATCCAGCCCCAGTCACCGTCACTCACAGCCACTTGCACGTGTTTTGCGCATGAGCCGCACGCACCCCAAAATGAAATTGCTTAATCGACCATCGATAGCTTTAATCGACTGCATCTCTTATCGGCAATTAATCGATTGTTGATTAATCGTTGACATCCCTAGTTCACCCAAAAATGAAAATTCTGTGATTAATTACTCGCCCTCAAATCCAAACCCGTAAGACCTTTGTTCATCTTCGGAACACAAATTAAGATATTTTTGATGAATTCTGAGAGCTCTCTGACCCTTCCATAGACAGCAATGTAATTACCACGATCAAGGTGTAGAAACGTAGCAAGGACATCGGTAAAATAATCCATGTGACATCAGGGGTTCAACCGTAATTTCACGAAGCTAAGAGATTACTTTTTGTGCACAAAGAAAAAAAAAAAAAATAACGACTTTATTCAAGAATTTGTCTCCTCCGCGTTACCTGGGCTCCGCGTTAGAGAGCTCTCAGAATTCATCAAAATATCTTAATTTGTGTTCCGTAGATGAACAAAGGTCTTACGGGTTTGGATTTGAGGGTGAGTAATTAATCACAGAATTTTCATTTTTGGGTGAACTATCCCTTTAACAGAGGTCTACAGTTCAACTATTTTCACAACTTTACAAAACCGCTGAAGCAAATGTTGATTAACTCCAAATTACATTATCCAAAATAATGATACTTTGTTCACTGGTTCACTTGGTATAGGCACAAAATAAAGACAGAAGCAGGCTGCCTTCTAGAATTCATCCACACGGAGGAACATAGAGAGACTGAGAACAGAGAACAGCAGAGGCGGGAACGGCCTGCCTGCTCTAGTTTAACATCAAACACAGTTTTTCCAGCCAGACTTCGCCTGAACATCCGTTGAGAAAAGAAAGAGAGACTCTAAACAATACCCGGATAACATACTGAATCATTAACCAGTGGACACTTTGAGTTCTAATAAGGCCATGGGAACTGAAGAGCAATCAGATTCAAAAAGCTGAATAAATAAAAATTACGTACAAAGGAAGTTCCTTGTGGTTACGCCACATGTGTTGACAGCAACCAAATTCCCTCATGTTGTATGTCTAGGAATGTACTCACACAACTACATACTTACAGAACATGCTTCCTCAACTGTTGAGAAGCAAGTCCATCATCACATGTGGTGCATACTAGGAAAGTACAGGAAACCACAGTGAGAGAGAGGGTGAGCACATGAGTTAGTTGTGACTTCTCATGACATCTTCTGACTTTTTTGTTGAGGAGCTTTTACTAGGAACGCAAACAAAAAATTCAAATCTACAAAAAGCAAATCAATGAAAGTCAAATAGAAATAACAAAAGAAAAACATGGAATAGCTTTAAGGCAGCACAAGGAAGGATCAGGTGTCATTGAAGACTGGAGTAATGGCTGTTGAAAATTTGATTTTGCCATCACAGGAATAAATTTCATTTTAAAATACATTAAAGTGAAATAATATTTCACAATATTACTGTTTTTACTGTATTTCGATTAAACAAGGAGCATCTCTAATGCACATGCTCTACTGTCCTTTGTCCTCTTGTATAAACCTGTAGCTGCAGAATGGAGCACAAAGCAGCATCTCCTGCTTTCAAACACTTCACCACAAACAAAAGACTCCTGTCACCGGCAGCAGGCTTCGGCTACCTCCCTTTATGTTCATCCAACGATCACAGCTTCCTTGGTCAGCTATAAATAAACCACCATTCAAGCCTGGCCTGCATGACAAACGGCTGCCATTCACCTCACCTCAAACAGAATACAAAAGTAGCCAAACAGCTAGCCAATACAAAACCAATGCAAAAATCTCTTCTTCAACTGTGGAGGCAGGCAACTCTCCAAAAAAAGTGAGCAATTTAAAGGATTAGTTCACTTCCAGAATAGAAATTTCCTGATCATTTATTCACCCCCATGTCATCCAAGATGTTCATGTCTTTCTTTCTTCAGTCAAAATTGAGGAAAACATTCCAGGATTTTTCTCCATATAGTGGACTTCAGCAGGGACCAATGTGATGAAGGTCCAAATTGCTGTTTCAATGCAGCTTCAAAGGGCTCTACACGATCCCAGCCAAGGTATAAGGGCCTTATCTAGCAAAATGATTGGTTATTTTCTTAAAAAAATAAAGAAATAAAATTAAAAAAAAAAAAAAAAAATTATACTTTAACCACAAATGTTCATTTGGCACTAGCTGTGTGATGCGCATCCTTCACCCATTACATAGTCACACTGGAAATGTCACACGTCATTTAGACGGAAGGCCATCTGATTTTCTCCTCCAACTTCAAAATCATCCGACATCACTGTTTTACCTTTTTTTTGTAAAGGGAATTTGATTTAGTCTTTGCACGTTCGCCTTGTAAACACTGGGTTGGTACTTTACCCTACATCACACGTAACATTTCCAACGTAACTACGTAATGCTTGAAGTCGTGGATGCGCATTGCACAGCTAGTGCAAGATGAGCATTTGTGTTTAAAAAATAAATAATTTTAAATCTTTTTAGAAAATTACAGATTGATCGTGTAGAACCCTTTGAAGCTACACTGAAACTGCAAGTTGGACCTTCAACCCACCCTTTAACAAGTACCAGTGACTTGAATTTCCTGTCAATTTCAACACCTCATTTTGGAAGCCAACCAAAAAGCAAAGCTTTAAAATGAGTAAAGAATGTAAACATCCACAATCAACATCAATTGCCATCTTACTATTGTGTTTCTGAGGAAACAAGGAAGAAGCAGCGAGAAGAACAAGACCACACTAACTAACTAGTAAAGCTACTAGTTACATGTAATATTAGACACGTAATATATCACCAAAATATTGGTGTAACTATTGACTTTGGGACAATGGAACCAGAAGTTCAAAAATGCTTACTCATTTCCGGGTTTTAGGACTCATTCCTTTGGCCTTCTGCACTCTATTGTCTCTTTTTTTCTGTCTTACTCAGCTTGGATCTCAGCTCCACCGATTTAAATGACCATTTACCAGTTTTCTTCAATGCTGTCTGCAATTCTATGATCCACCTGGGACAAGCATCTGCTGGAGAAGACTAAGGCCTGCTGATTCAGACACAATTCTCCATGCGAATACTTTCAGCAGTTGGACTTCAACCAAGCTTTACCACTTCATAATGAACCTGCACAAGGAAAAGGGCTAAACATTATGTGTTACCGCTAAATCAGACCATGCATTCAGAAAGGGGCATGCTGACAATCCCACCTTACAAGCTGTAATGACTTACAACCAGTTTCTAAAAGTTCTGGTTGCTAGGATACATCGCTGCCACAGAGACTGGAAATGAGACTGACAGCAAGTCACGGAGAAAGAAAAGTGACTGAAATGAGATCAATTTCCTTTTCATATCAGCCATGAGTCATGACACGCACCAGTCCAAAATAACATCACACCTGAGCATTGTCAGCAACAGATGCCATCTGGAAGAAGCCAAGAGATGCTGTCTGGTCTTAAAGAGACTGAAAATTGCTTCAAGATGGTCTGTTAGCATTGCTTTTGAGTAGGGGTTTAGACCAGGGTAGGGTTGCACCAGCTGTTCGTAAGTTCATACTTAAATTGGAACACACTAGAGGCTTGGTAACTACAAGCTAGTTTGTAACTAAATATGTAATTAATTTGGTTGCACCATTTGTTCAAAAATGAAAATACTGTCATCATTTACTCACCCTCAAGTTATTCTAAAACTGTATGAGCTTTTTTCTTCTGCTGAAAACAAAAGAAGATATTTTGAAGAATGTTGGTAACCAAACAGTTGACGGTAGCCATGGACACCCATAGTTTATTTTTCCATACTATGGAAGTCAATGGCTACCGCCAACTGATGGGTTACCAACATTCTTTGAAATATCATTTTCGGGTGAACTAACCCTTTAAGGCAGATGCACAGTTGCATAATATTATGTTTACCTTTAAAGATCCAATAGCAGCCTTCAAATTTGTGAGTAGTAGAAAGTTGTGGAAACGCTGTGAATTTCAGTTTTTCCTGGTAAGTTTGAATCTAACTTATTTTGCCTCATGTAACTCATGGTAAAAAAAAAAATTCCACTGAAATATGATACTTAATCATGAAATAACATACTTTTATATGTAAGTAACATATATGTTTAAAGAATTAAAGTTTGAGAGGTAAAACATGAGTTTATTGATGCAATTCAAACAATCTGCCGTTATATTCCAACCATTACTCCTGGTCAGACGTTTCCCCAAACATTTATATGCAGAGTTACATTTCATTTAATTAAGAGTTACGGTAAGTTTAATGGGATAGTTCACCCCAAAATTCATAATTCTGTCATCATTTACTCACCCTCATGTCGTTCCAAAGCTGTATGAGTTTCTTTCTTCTGTTGAGTACAAAAGAAGATATTTTAAAGAACGCGTGTAACCAAACAGTTGACGGTAGCCATTGACTTCCATAGTATGGAAAAATATACTATGGAAGTCAATGGCTAGTAGTGTGTAAGTTATAACTTAGTGCCAATTTACATCACAGCTGGGATGATGCGGGGGTTATGCAGCAACCAACACATCTCTCTCAGTTTCTTCAATATTTTGACTGATGTTTTTGTGTCTAAAAACACATTAATCATCAAATATCCGCCACGATGTCACCAAAAGATTCTGTCTATATAAAACTACAGTAACTGAGATTCTCTGGATGAACTCTGCAGGCTTATACTGCTCCAGAGAAATGTTATCATCACTAATCAACAATTGCTTTAGAAAGCAAGCCAACAGACCCTAAAAGACAATAATACAATAATGGTTATTTCCAGCTCCCAATAGTCACAGCTGATTGCCTACCAATGACAGGGAAAGAACTCTACAAGTACATCCTTAAATTTAGGCCTGTGCTGAGTGGCCATGATGAGTAATATCTAGTTGTTACTCATACAACTAGAAACTTGAGAACTCTAAACCATCAAATCATTCCAGTTCTTGTTGAGCAAGCAGATTCGTTGTCTTTGCCCACTCTGGACGATGTCCCTGAAGGCCACTGTTAAGTTATTTAGGACAGCCATTCCTGTAAACACAGCTCGAGTGTTACTTTAACATACTCTAGACTGCCACATACATGCGTGTCTGATTAATCAAAAATTCTAAACATCTTATTCTGTATTCCACAGAAGAAAGTAAGTCATACAGGTTTGGAATAACATTAGGTGAACTAGGCCTATCTCTTTAAAAGTGCTGAACAATAACAAACAAGAGAAAAATCCAGAACTGGCACGCTATGGCAAAGTGCAAGAGCTACAATTATCTCCCTCTTATGTAAGATGTCATATCTGGTTGATGAAATCAGCAGGACTGACAGTAAAATATATGGCTTTGTCTCTTAATGGATGATTTTGGTGACAGCCCTGGAAGACACATAGAGGAGGGAGCCAGAAACAGCAAGGTTCAAAACTAGGTACATGAAAGTTCTACATCTTCACCACATAAGAGAAATTACATCAGATGCATGTAGATTCCTAACAGGTAATGAGATGAATTAGTTACCAGTTTGTAATTGCTAGAGTTATTTAGAAACAGTTCTACTAAACACACACACAGAATCTGCAAGTTCTGTGTTGTTTTAGTATTATTAATGTGCTATATAGTAATTAAATTAATAATATTTAGAATTTGCTCTTATTTTAAAATTTTAATTTTAGTAATTTTATGTTTTTGTCATTATTAGCTTCCTTTTATTTCTATTTATTTTTATTTCAGTTTTAGTCATTTTAGCACTTCAGCTTAAACCAATTTTTAGATATACAATCCATCCAATCCAATCCACTGTTGAAAGAAAAAAAAAAAAAAAAAAAAAAAAAAAAAAAAAAAAGGACAGTACAACACTTTAGTACCAAACTCCCAAAAGCAGAACTCAAGCAGAGGCAACTAGTCCCAAGAGAGTGCCCATTTAGAGAGACAGAGGGTGGGCATATACCTCCTCTGAGAAATCAGGGCTGCGCCTCACGCTCCTGCTGTGCTCACTGGGGTGAGCGACAAGAGACCCGTGTGCTTCCTTTATTAAAAACCGCTACAAAAACATATGCACCTGCCTTTAAACAGGTAGTGAGGGGAGAAACCAGTGAGACTTGGACTCTAGAGTCTTTAACCAGGAGCTCAGTGCTTTGAAGCAGCACTGCTATTTCTTCCAGTGCAAATACACATCTTTCTATGTAAATTAGGATTTAGTCATCTTATTCACAAAACTCTTCACTAAAAGTGTGTGTGGTATCATTCTTAGTGTGAACGGACCTTTAGCATTTTAACTAGTCTTTTAAATAGCTTTGATATGAGATTGGGCTGCTCTAAGAAGTGTCCTTTCAAGTGTGAACTAGTGACATACTAACAAATGAATGGAACATAGTCCATTTGAAATCTTTGGTCGAAATCAAGTCCTCCAACTGGCAATCATCAACCTTTGAAGATCAACCAGAATATTCAAAAAAGGCACTGCCTCAAAGTGATCTTGAGAGGAGCCGTTTTATGTAGAACACAGAATTAGTCATCGGTTTAAAGACTGGCTGTTGCCAGTCATAACTTTAGCAGTGGTCTATGACCGGCTTCTACCTTCGATAACCATCATAAAGTGTTTTTAAAGTCAAAGTGGGTAATTTCTGCACCACTAACATCATCAAAAGGGGAAAAAACCTAAATATTTTCAAAAAGGTTTTCCCAAACACTCCCTCTGTCTGCTATTGGTTAGCCAAACAGATAGCCACGCCCTAAACTCACACCATTGGTTGATCCAATGTTGCTGTTTCCAGTCTGGTTGAGCTGCTGAAAGAAACAGAGCAAAGTTTCAAAAGGAGTCACTATGTTTACAATTTTTCAGGTAAATTAATAGTGGACTATATATATATATATATATATATATATATATATATATATATATATATATATATATATATATATATATATATATATACACACATACATACATATATTACACTGGGATTTGTATTGTAAAATATAACACACTTCTCCCTTAAAGGGATAGTTCACCCAAAAAGGAAACTTTTCAGTGTTGTTTAATCAAAATATCTTATTTTGTGTTTCTCAGAAGAAAGAAAGTCATGCAGGTTTTAACCAACATAAGTGTGAGTAAATGAGAACAGAGCTTTCATTTTTGGGTGAATTATCCATTTAACTATAGTGCCAGAAAAAAGCAAATCAGGAAACCAAGGGCTTTAGGACCTATGAGCCGATATTCTCGCAGCTGACTGGAAGTGCCTTTACTGACCAGGCTATTTTAACTGCAACGGTTTCAAATTATACACTGTCATGTTACGGCACAAAATTTTGAACCCAGCCTAGCAACCTACATCTTAAATAATCAGAAACAGATCTATATAGCTTCACTCCTGTGTTGGCTAAAGCTCAGGACGTAGTAATCCTGACAGCTCGTTTCATGATGTGCTCGGGCTGAGTTATTGATTCCCGTCACATTAACAGGAGTTCTGGAGTGGACTCGTATTGGGAGAGGGTTTGTAGGCTTGACGCCTGCCAAAATCTCATTCAAAAAAGCTGGTGAAGCAGCATGCCAACGACAGAGCAAAGGGCACTAAAGCTGCGGACATAACCAAATGGACTTACAGATCAAAAACCACCTTGTTTGCTTGGATTTCCATCCTCGATTTATCTTGATGACTATAGGTTAATGTTTTGAGGAATGTTGCCATTAAAGTAATAGTTCACAAAAAGAAAATTTGCTGAAAATGTTCTCACCCACAGGCAATCCAAGATCTAGATAAATTTGTTTCCTTATCAGAAAAGATTTGGAGAAATTTAGCATTACATCACTTGCTCACCAATGGATCCTCTACAGTGAATGGGTGCCGTCAGAATGAGAGTCCAAACAGCTGATAAAACATATCAATAATCCACATGACTCCATCAATTAATGTCTTGTGAAGTGAAAAGATGAGTGTTTGTAAAAAAACAAATCCATCACTAAGATTATATCCCGATAATCCATCATTATATTGCTTTCTCCAGTGAAAAAGTCATCTCATCTGAATCAGGAGAGAAATATGCACATATCAAGCACCTTTTACAAGTGAAAACATGCCAGAACAGTTCTAAACAAATATGTTGCTGGATTTTGATGTGAAAGGACAACAAAAGAAGGACTTTTTCACAGAAGGAAGCGTTAATATAGATAATGGACTGATATTTTCGCAGTAGTTTAAAGTTATACCGCCTTAATGATGGATTTGTTTCTTAAAAACATGCAGCTTTTCACTTCACAAGATATTATTTGATGGACTGGAGTCATATGGATTACTTGTGGATTATGATGATGTTTTTAT